>JAABUG020095113.1:0-51096 GCA_011319215.2 Scortechinia acanthostroma
ATCGTCGAATGAGCAAACTAGACCGTCTGTTGTCACTCGTTTCTTATGAGGTCGCGCCTGAAGACTCGGGAGCACAGGAGGCTCCCGTGTTTGCAGGAAATTGATAATCAGGCAGATCCAGGTATATGAACTTAATGTGCCTCCAAGCCCTACAGCGGAATTGTCACCACGAAATATCTCGAGAATCCCTGCTTAGATGGACAAAAACTTACCTGCATCGTTGAGAATTCTCCGTTTTGTCCAGTACTTGATGATCATGGCCAGAGGCCGAACACGCTCGTCGATCTCCACATACGTTCGCACCATGCGCGTGTTTTCCAACGCTAAAGTGTTGTTGACATTCATATCACACGCAAGACGGAGCTCCGGATCCCAGATCTTCACGATTGGGACTTTCGCATGTGAAATACAAACAACCCTTTCCATTCCATCTGCAAGCATCGTCAGTGAATGGGTGGCAACGAAGGTCAACGTAAATCCCCTTACGGTTTGCGAGAACTTCAGCTAGCAAACACACGTGTTCCAGCTCTTTATATGTCGTTGTTATACAGATGTCCACTGCTAGAAGTCAGCCTTCAAGAATTTCCGACGGTAGATCATGACCACCCACCGTCTGAATCGCTTGAGCAGAGCTTATTCCCAGACGACCCAAAGACATGAACCTTAATATCCCGACCTGGCCACTGATCATTCAAGAGTTTCTCCAACTTTCGGACCAGCTGACGCCGTCGGTCGTCACTCTCCGCTGACGGTAATAAACGATCGTATACCTCCAACATATCCTGAGTCAGTCTGTTCTCGTCCTCTGCTTCAAGCCGCTCTTTGAGGCCTTCCTTTTCCTCCGGTAGCAGATCAGCACCTATTGTATACGGCATCCTCCGTCGGAAAAAAGCCATTGCTGTTTCATATTTACAGCCTCCGAACGGCTTTCGTAATGACGGGGGAAAGTGTATCGACTCGGAATGGGTCGAGCGTGGCGAGGTGCTTCCGTGAGGCGGGGACGGCGTCCTCGAGTGAAATGAAAGATTGCGCGCGTGTTGATAGGGGGTGGAAGGAAGGGAATTCGACTGTTGTGAGGTTAGGGGAGGACGAGAATTGGCCTCCGTAGAGGTATCGGTGGACAAGTTCCACGGCATGGTGGAAGGTTTTCCCAACGCTATCGGAGACTTTCCACCTGTGGTCGAAGAGAATTTAGCATTCTCATAGGTATCCGAGATCATATAGATACTACACCAACGTTGTCGAGCAACGTTGGCTCAAAAGTCGATTTGAGGGAGCCGTTGCTGATCGAGTTGGACGCCTAGTGTGCGAACCTCTTCCCACAACTCCGAACCGCTTCAACTTCGAGCCGACTTTGCAACCAGAAGCAAGCCACCCAGCGAGTAATATACGATTGTTGATTATTCCCAATAACAACACGTCTTCGACAGACGGCACGCGAATCTGTGAAGAAGGCGAACAGCCCAAGGGAGAGCAAAAGGGCTCAACGCGGAGACCGACTGGCGAGCCGGGTCAGCAAAATCGGATTTTTCGCTGCGCTACCGACGAACGACGAATAATGCGTATCCGTTGGGGACGATATAATGCCTAGCAAAAAAATTTCCAAGCAGAGGACGAGCTGAATTCAACAGGAGGCGAATGGGAGCGAGCGAGTTGGTGTTCCTTTGCGGTCGATCGGGAATGTCGGGGCTCGATGACTGCGCATCGATCGTCTAAATAGATAGAGGAGCTTTTTTAAGGGGAGAGCGAACCACGCTTAACCAGGAAGTACGCGCTCTCCAAATGACCACACAACTTAGAACAAAAAAATATTGTACAGAAGAAAGCGAAATCCTCTTGGTAACAAGTGAAGGACCAGCCTGAAGGATTTTTCGTTCCTGATTGGGGTACTGCGGCTATCACACACGTTGCTGAGGATTCGACGGGGAAGGCAGCGCGGCGGAGAGGGGAATGAGGTTGTGAGCCTGAGCCAGGGGGCATTCAACTCAGCGTTCGGCGGTAAGTCAAGGCCAGTGGCACAGCCGACAATGGACCTTGTGGGTGCCGATATTCCACCAATTCCAGGTGAAGAGAACAGTCCAAAAAAGAGCAATCTCAAGAAGGGAAATATGAAGAAGAAATGAGAGGAAACCGGAGACAGAATGAAGAGAAATATCAGGAGTTTCACAATGAAAGGGGAGCGGAACGTGCTGCTCTGGTAGACGAGGAACGCTTGTTTCTGTCTAGATTGAGTCCCAAATAGATAGATGACAGGTTCCCCTCAATCTTGTTAAGGAGTATACAGGTCCTATTGTTTCCTCTCTGATTGTGGCAGCTGCATGGGAGTGTCTGGGAGACTGCAAGTCTGTTGAAGAATAATAAGGCAGGTACCGACTAGCTCTTGCTTCAATGGATGTTTTGTTATTATTGTTTCCCTTTATCATTATTGAGCCCACCTCACGCCTCTGCCTGAGGCAGTCAATTGGTCCCCCAACATCAGGGGTTACTTGGATATTCAGTGCATAGGAAGAGTAAATCAGCCTAATTTCTCATTCTAGCCTTGAAGTTTCTGTCTGAAGGTTACCTTAATATACCATAATGGTACTCCAGATCTATCTACTACAGAATTCCCACTTCGCAAAAAGCATCAGTCTGGAGTTATTACAGATGGCCTGCCCCTCAATCTTACTGCTGTGAATAAGTTATTAATCAATAAGTTACTCGGATCATGATAAGTAATATCATTTATTATTCAAGGGTTTCCCTCGCTTTTCTTGAATCTGTTCTTTGTTCAAGTTGTTGAGAGACAACATCCTGGCTGGTTCAACCTCACCATCAATAGTACTACCAGGCTAGTTCCATTATTGATCATCGCTCTCCTTTCTGCCCCGCGATTCTCGGACCTCAGTAAAGGCTAGCCACAGTCCTCGAGGCCCTGTCTCGGCCCCTGCTCCGGATGTGTCTAGTTTGCACGCACGTGTTACCGTTGCTCTACCTTAGGGTCTTTGCTCTTGACCCATGACAAGCGCCAACGGGAACACGGTGATGCTCATCTTCTGCAGTAACATCCAGCATCCTTTCTTTTGCATTGCATCGTACCTGAAGAACTTTCCAATCATCTTCTTCTTATCCTTGAATTGCTCTTTCGATGTGCGATTGAGCAGATAGTGATTCCGCCGGGCAAAATTTGCGATATATCACATAGTAGTTCATAGAAAACGTTGGCGTTCTAGACAGTGCATCTCGGATCCTGGTATATCTTCATCAACATCCATTCAAACGCTCCAAACTCCGATAACTCCTATCGAACCAGGAACGAAGGACCAAGTTAACCCGATCCAGCAAGGAAGTCCCAATGCGGGAACATGGCTTGGGTGAAGACAAAGGAGGCTTTGGAGCCACCGAATCTGATCCGATAATTGGCCTGGGTGTTGGCAGCTGCCTTCATGTAGATTCTACCGTGGTCTGGATTTCGGCTGCGAGAAAGATATGTTGGAGAATTAATAGAGTCCAGATCTATTCCACAGGCTTCTAGAAGTTCGGCAAAAGAAGTTCGCATTGGCTATATGCTGTGCGTCATCGATGAGCAAGATAAGATATGTAGAGCTGTTAGTGCTTGAATTGAGGACTCAACCTCCGGGACAGCAGGTGTTTATCACTGGACGCTGGCTTCAGGCCACGAATAAGCCGGCTGTATCAATTTGACAGGAGCGCCTCAGTGGGACTGATAGTAGTCCTTACTTATGAAATTATATACTGTCCCTTATGACACAGACATTATGAGCTAACCAACAACTGGTATAGAAGAGACGTACGTCATTCCATCTCTAGCCAGCCTTTGAAGAGCGTGAAATCCGAAAGATCAGTCCTCCAATGACAAGAGGCCGAGGATGCGCCTATTTGCAGCGTTCGTAGAGGCAACCGAATGCAAATGAAGATGTCGGGCTTGTCACCCACATACCTACCTCAGTCTATCCACTCCATAGTGACTAAACGCTCAGACTCAGAGACGTCCAAGCGCAGTGCAGAGATCCGAGTACCTTCGATGATCAAATTGCCCCACCATGTGCTCTTAAAGATGAACTTTGAGTTTGGACTTTGGCAGTCGGGGGCGTACTGCTTACTACGTCTAATTGATACTTGCATACTAATGGATTAGAGAGTTAGAGTTGCTGCTGTTGTACAGAATACGTCGAATGCAGAGTCTGAAAGTTGGACATCTGCAGTGTGATGTAGGAGTTGTAGTTAGAGTTGGGGTACATGTTGGGCCGATTGGCATACCGAGAAGAAGCAGGGTGGGATGGCCACCTATCACTGAACTGAGTGCGAACTTGAACTGATGTGATTCTCTGGTGTCTATTTTCGAACGGTGCAATAATCATCTGTGAAATTTTGGAATATCAGTTCGTACAGTTATGAGCGAAGAATACGATGATGTCTGTCGCCCAGGATGGCTATAGAAGACGAGCTATTTGCATGTGACTGTCAAGGTTCAAGGCTCGAGATGCACCATGTAAGGAGTAGACAGCGGCTAATCAGGTTGAGCTGCCAAAGACAATGTTCAGTCATAGTGAACGAACTGAGATGGCGAAGTTGCACTGGTGTAGTAGGGTGGGATCTGAGATATGCTCTAATTTAATCCCCACGAGGTCTGAGCCGAATGCTGAAGTCAATTAATCAGCAATTCAGCACGCGTACTATGAGAATCCCAGGTTGCCAAGGTCTTGTCATTCGCTGGAAAAATTTGGCTGATGACCTAGTCGTTGCCAGACCTTGATTTGCTTTTCTTTTGACGGAGGGAAGCAGGGGGCCAATGAGTGATTATGAGAACGAGCTGGTAGTATTTCAATATGCACTATGAGACCATGGCTGAGGAATGCAGGATAAAGCCACTGTACGGTCACTGTAACTGAGGATTTCAATCATCTGACAGAATGAATTCGAGGGTATCACATTATCAAGGAGACAATAGTGATAATGCTGCGTCAGCATAGATATGTACGGAGAAGATAGATAGTGGACAGATACCAGATATCAAAATCTAGTCTCCGACTTCCTCGCCAAAAGATGTAAACTACTAAGGTACTCTTATGTCTCCAAGTCTCCATAGGCCAAAAGGATTGAAACTGAAAGGCCGGAATTTGAGTGTGGGACAAGTTGCAACAGTCCGGCCACCGGTTGATGGGCCGACGCTAAGAGTGCAAATTAAGGATAAGAAGTTCACCAAAATTTCCGGATACCGGCAGGCCTGGGAAAGCCACGATATTGAAGATGCAATGGTCTCCATGCACTGAGGAATTATGGTTCTCTTTGAATGTATTAGTAGTATCTGGTTCCTCTGATCTGACAATGTATTAGCACGGGGAGGACTATTGATTCCTTATGTAGACCACGATAGCAACCATTGCAGTACTTAAGTTACCTAGTAGTAGTAAGGTAGTAGTAGTAGTAGTACTCTGAGTACGTAGTACGATGTAATTTAAACTGGGGACCCCCGATGATATGTACTACTAACTATCTACGGAGTAGAGCATTGTGATTATTATGGTATAGAGCACTACGTACCTAGATACTACCTACTCCGATACCTATATAGACACCACAAGCATGTACTTGTTTCTTTTGCCTTCATGACATAAATCGAAGCAACTATGAAATATTACACAGCACACCAGTGTAGGGGATCTCCTTCTTCTTATATGGAACAATGTGGGATAAGAAAAGAGAGGGCAAAACCGAGGACGGAAGCCAAACGACCCGGCAACTCCCTCCTTCACCAACCACAAGCCTGCAAATCAGTTAGATGTCCACCTTTTTTTTTTCCTTCGCATGTCATTTGAGCAAGGTTTTTTCCCTTTCTCCAAATTGACGACTGCAAGACACAGCGGGTAAATGGAATCACTCAAGGTCGAGGAGTAGCGTCACCTCTTCGCTGTATATTTGGATTGCATAAATATTTCTCTGAGCAGTTAATGTGTTGTAGTATATTTGTAGTTGTCTGTCATGCGCTCGAAGGACAATTCCATCATGAAGTATGAACCTTTGCAGTTTCGTACACTTTATTATTATTTTTAGTATTATTTATTATTATTATCATTTTGACCCTCACTGTCCTGAAAATTGTTGCCGGTCAAGAAAAAAATAAAATACCTAGATAGATACTCGTATACTCGTAGTAAAAAAGACAAATAGTCCAATCCCACTCTAGGTTCTCTTCGCTTCTCTCCTTTCCCTGCCCAGTCCTGTTCTGGTCTTGTCCGAAGTTGTCCCCCTCCACGTTCTGCCCTCCCCTCAGTGTGTCCCGGGCCTCTCTTACCTTACCACCTTAGGTACTCTGTCTTGTCGGACATTATTACTGTCGCTTCCCATCTTCTCAACTTTCTTTCCCCTTTCCCTCTTCTCTCTCTCCTCCCCCCTCCCCCCTCCATCATTCCTCTCCATTCCTTTGGAACATCCTCCCCTCCACACACGCCAGACTCTTTTGTCTGTCGGGTCTCAAGGGTGAAAAGTCGTTGTTTGATCGCATTCTGCCTCGTTCACTCGTGGTAGAGCCGCCTGGAATTCTTTAGAGAGGGCAATCACTCCTTTTCCCGTAAGTCAAATTTTGGAACTATATTCCCAATATCCGTGCCTTTTCCAAACTCCCGTTCCATCACCTTTGTCTATGAAGAGGAAGCAGAAAGGAATTATGAGAATGGAAAATATGCATTTATCCACATGCCTGTCGATTTAATCGCGCCTTTTATTCCCAATTTGGGTACGACATGAATTCTTGTCATCTGGAATGTGCTGTGTCTGTGCCGATCATGGGGATATGAGGAACTTTTTTCCAGAGGCCAAAAAAAAAAGGTTTCTCGGCTGCGGAGAGTCAACTTTCGGGATACGCCAGGAATAAGTCATCGTTGCTCGCCATCCTCGCTTTTCCCTCGATCGCGCGGACACTCGGCTGTTTCAGTTTTCCTTGCGCTCTCCGTTGATCCGTGTCCACCGATGGATGCAATTCTTTCTTGATTTGGTTTGGGGGCTCTCACTTACCTATCACTACTTAAATAGATCTCTCGTGGTTCCTCCGAGCAGTTTACTCCCCTCGTCGCCGCCGCCGTCCCCCTCGCGGTCCGGGATTCCAGTCACAGTTACTCTGTTCAATATGGCGTACTATGAGCCTCAGGGTTGGCAAGCGCCTACTGCGCGCCAGGCCTCATGGGAGCACCCCGTTCAGCCCCCTTCGCGGTCAGGTATGCATCGGTGCTTATCCGTCCGTCCCCGTCGACGAAGATTGCTTACGGTGGTATTATCAGGATCGAGCTCGGTCTCTCAACGTGATGAGATGCCGGCCTTTTCATCGCAATTTGACGGTACGCTTAAAATCCTCCTACATCCATACCCCTTTGGCTCTACCGCAATGATCCTCGTGTGCCCTCTCAAAAATCCTTGGATCTCGCATCGATACAATAATTAGTTCTGATTGGAGCTGCGGCGCGGACGCTTGGTCTATGTCACCAATACTCTCAAGGATTCATCGCTAATGGTCTGTAATAGAGGTTGATCGTGCGATCGATAATCTCGTCAAGAGTGGGAAGCTGTGGACAGCTCCCCGCAGAGATTCAATGCCCATGGCGATGGGCCGGCCTTACCCTGACTACGGTATGATGCATTTTGAATCGTCTCTAGCACTCGATTAGTCCTAACACACGAA
This sequence comes from Scortechinia acanthostroma, assembly GCA_011319215.2. NCBI lineage: Eukaryota > Fungi > Ascomycota > Sordariomycetes > Coronophorales > Scortechiniaceae > Scortechinia > Scortechinia acanthostroma. Next base: position 7,676 of record JAABUG020095113.1, read on the forward strand.
TTCAGATCCCCGTGTGCCGGGAACGGTGGCTCAGCGTCACCACTCGATCAGCGAGTTCGGCAGCCCTAATGTGCCCGGTTACTATGCATCCCAGCGTTTCCAGAGTCGCCCCAACGAGGTAGAACAGATGATGCAGGCGAAGCGTCGGATGGCAGCACAACGTGAGAGGGAGCTCCGCAACTATCATCAGGAGCAACAGTACAACCGAAGTACGTGGTAGCATCTGTCTTTTGGATATCTTTCCCCTTGTTCTCTTGATATTCCCCCATTATGCGATTTTCACAGTCATGTATTCGGTGTTTTGTATGATACTTTTGGGCTTTGACCTCTTTCCTGAACATGAGTTTTAATATTTCTTTTCCCTAAAGGCCTGCTTGCCGAAATGTCTGCAAACAAATCCGATCGCTCGCTCAGCCCAGCCGCCGTGAGTGAGGAAAGCCGTCGAGAACTTCTAGCACGCCAGCATAGGGCTCTTTATGGAAACGAAAGCCCGGCCTTCTTCCCGCCCAACAACTTTGGCGACGATAACTCCCGGCCGGAGAGTCAAGCAGGCGGTACTCCGTCATCCGCTGCCGGTGTACGTGGCGCGTCTCCTCGCGGTATTGACCCTTTCGGTCTGTCGCAGACTCCAGTTCAGGCCAACACCGACAGTGTCGCCCAGGCAGCGTCTCTCCAGTCCCCCTCTCGCGCTAACAGCACTTCGTCCCCGAGCTCCGGCATGAACCCCGTCTTTGGAAAGTTTGACGGTTCTGACCAGCCCCCGACCTCGACTTCCTCGCCTGGTAGGGCCGACTCGCCGTCTTCGAGGCAGGCGCCTGTCAAGCCCAACGCTGGCGCGATTGGTTCCATGGGCCCCATCGGCTCTCGGCCCGTTCAGCAGTCAGGCCCTTCCCAGATGTCCAACCCAGCTCTGAACAAGCGCTCAACGACCCCCTTGCCGTCCCCTCTTGGCTTTGGCTTCACTTCGAGTGACGGAGTCGCCTCCGGAGCGAACAATGACCGTGCAGCCTCTTCTGCGTCGAATCCTGTTGCCTCCACCTCCGCGACAACCGCCGGCGCCAAGGAAACGTCCGGGAGTGTCGGACTGGGCTGGGGCAATGGCAGTGGCGTATGGGGCTCCAAGGGTGGCCTGGGGGTCCAGGCTTCCGTTTGGGGTTAAGTCGCATGATCGTATCCAGAGCTTCTAGCTGTGGTCGACTCTTTACTCCATTTGTTCGACATCTGTTCAGTGGTACCGAGGCGTTCTGAGATTGGTTTCCTTCTTTTTATCTATTTTCTCGAAATATTGGGAAAGAGCATGGTACATATTCGGAAGAAGTGGTTGGAGCAACTTTGTCTAGCGCTCACTTCGGTTTGATCCATATCTGGACATTTAATTTTGGTACACGGTTGGTTTACTGACTAAGGGACTTGGTTGGCCTGTTGGTTTCGGGAGTCGGTATATCCCCCTTTGATTATGTTTTCATCCTGCGGTCTTCAATCTGTTACCATGATCTCTTTTTGTTTGTGATTTGCCTCCCTTTGGTGTTCATATGTCCCTTATCCCCTTGATTCATCTTGTTTGGGTGTTGGCAGTTTTTGGACGGGGAGTGGATTTGCATGTTTGTGGGTGTATTCCATGGGACACTTATCTCGGCTCTTATTACGGGGGGTTTCCAGGTGTTCCATGCCATTGTCGGGTTTCGGTTGCGAGTTCGGTCGATGTTTCATCTTTTTAATGCCAAATGACTTGGGGGCCGGGGATTTGCCTAATGGCCTTTTTCTTTGTTGTTTATCCTTTCCTTTGGGCTTCTCGGCTTGGGGCTTCGGAACAGGAATGGTGTGGAGCTGGCCACTTTTGTCTTTAGTAAAATGCTTACGGGAGTAGGTTCTGAAAGTAATGTTTCCTGGCAAACCCTGTTTGCGCTAGATCTGATACAACAAGCAGCTAAGTTTCAAACACGTACTCAATCTCCAGTGGATACAATATCTATTCTAGTGCGAGAAGAGAACAATTAAAGCGTAGGTATATATTGTGTAGGATCATCGACAGGAAGAGACCAAAGGCAGAACTTCTGCGCAGACTACTCTACCATGTCTCCGACATATTTATGCACGAAATTCGACAAGAACAAATAACAACTTTCTCGTAACGCCATGATCAAACGGCATTCGAGTGCCGCTCATCAATCGTAGCCGCAGTGCGGTCATCATCGCGGGCGCCATCAGCATCAGCATTAGCATTATGATTATTCTTAGCCTTCGCGGCAGCCACAGCGTCGATCTTCGCCTTTGCAGTGAAGAGCCCCGCAAAGCCACGTTCCTGGTTCTTACCGAGCCAGGGCTTGCGGGCTTCGCCCAGGACTCGCTTTCCGAGGAAGTAGATGAGCTGGCCGACGATGATGAGGACGAAGGCGATGGGATACATCCAATGGATGTGGTAATGGAAGACGGTGATGCCGATGCAGACGCCCCAGAAATTCATGGTCAGCAGGGAAATGTTGAAGAAGGCTGCGGACGACAGGCGGAATAGCAGAGGGGCCATGCAGTAGAAGAATGCGAGACAGAGCGTGTATCCGGTAAAGTAGCTGCCGACTTTGCTGTTCCAGACAGCGATTTGGAAGGAGTGACGGTCGAAAATACCGGCCTGGGCGCCGTTGATGATCATACCGTAGAAGGCCATCTGACCGAGCACTTCGTACACGGGGCGGCTGCTGACGAAGTATTCCTCTCCGGTGTTGGTGAAACCGTAGAAGCTCGCCCCCAACAGCGCAAAGAGGTCGCCTTTGATCTGGTTGCCGCTGGAAACATCGCCTCCGTTTGAGCCGGTGATATGGTCGGATGCAATCAAGACACCCATTCCACCGATACAGATCAAAATACCCAGGATCTGTGTAATATGATACCGCACGCCCAAGAAGAGGAAAGAGAGCATAACGACGACAGCGATGGCCCAGAAGTTGATCAACTGGGCGCTAAGCATTGTCGTATAACGGTAAGCCAGCACGATGAAGTAATTGCCCTCGACGTCGCAGAAAGCCAAGATAATATCTGTTGAAAATTATACGAGTCAGTAAGTGATATTGCACTACGCCGCAGCGGCCGAATCACAGCGACTGAAGGAATAAACAAGCAGAGAATCTCTCACATTTCCAGCCGTCACGCCATATCAATCGGAGCCAGCCCTTGAAACCATACCGGTAGATGGTGTAAGGTGTAAATATGAGGTTGAGCAAAACGTAATTGAAGAAAGACTGAAAAGCCGGAATCGAGGTACCCTCCTGATAAAGAAGGGTGCTGAAAGTACTCGTGGCAGTATTTGCGATGGCCAGCACCTGACTATAAGCCTACTGTTAGATGTTTGTCGCGAATCCGCAGGCACTTGCAATCAGTCTTACCCGAGTATCAGCGTGATATAGAACTCCTTAGTTGTAAAGTACGCCCAGAACCCCTTCTTCTGCGTATCGATACGATCCGCAAGTGCTTCGGAGCCAGAGTCGTCCTCCGGTGCATTCAGGTCGACAGTAACCGGATCGCTCTGCTTAGGAGGCTCGACGTATTGAGGTGTGATGGCGTCATGAGCTGCAGACGAGGTCTGCACTCCAACAGAGTATTTGGTATCCGACATGGCGAGAGGGCTCGAACTGTATTTACAAAAAAGCAGGTTGAGACACAGCAGATGCTCGGTAAGATTAGAAGCTTGAATAATGCGCCCAAGACAGTCGTAGCGGAAGTAAAGTCGTCTATAGAGGGAGCTTTTGACCTGAACGAACGCAAAACTCCCAGAAGTCGCTCGCCTTCGGTCGTAAAAGGTAGCCTCTGCTCAGAGGAGTTGAAGACAAAGTCTGCACAGGACTGACAAGGAGAAATAAGAAACCTGCTCGAAGGAAAAAGAAAAGTGGGCGAAGGTGAAGCGGAGTCGACTTTTCCAAATGCGGTAATTTTCACTACGGGAACGCCGTCAGTATTCGATAAGAAGGCCTCGGCCTCGTGGGGTTATGAGCCAATCAGATAGCGTCCTCCTGACATCTGGATCTGTTTATGTCAGCAATGGGCTGTTTCCGCCCAACGCCATGCAAAGTGGGAACATGCAACAGCCAATCATCTTAATGCGGCAGGACTAATTCCGCAGCTAAACGATGGCCCTAAGACATTTTGATAATGGGGCACGGACGATAAGGTTAGAAGAACGCTCAGACCCATCAGGTGGGAGTGGGCTCAACCTTCAGGACTGATGAAGAAGTCAATCTAGCTATGCAGATTACAGAGCTCCTGAATTTCTGCAGTATTAGCAAGGATGTGATGCCGTAAAGGACCACCGTCACTTCGATGCTTATTTATGAACCATGTGTAGCGCAAGGTTACAAGCTGTTAGTAGCAAATTGAACTGGGAGGTTACTGCGGGGCCCTTTTAGACTGTCTAGGCATGGTCACCTGACTGAACTGCGTCTGCCTGAGGCACGACTCTAGCTAAAGTCTCTTGCCAAAGTTGCCATAGGTTTCGGAGATTTACGGAAATAGACAATGTTTAAATTCAGGTGACCGAAGGAATGAATCGTTCATAATGTCCCAAATACAAAGCAGCATGGTCTTCTGGTGAGAATGCCGTCTAAAGTCTTCAGGCATAAGACTCGCAAAGAGAACTTTAGAAGCCCAAACTCCGCACAACAAGTATCATTAACAACTGTCACAATAGAATAATGTCAGTCCCGCTCAGGCACATGACTCCCTAAATCTTATAAAACCATGCCGCCCTTGCGACTGTTGGATTGGCTTGTCCATTTGGGCTTTCATCCAATATGGTACATTCCCGACGGGATGCGTATCAGGATATCATGGGATAATCGAAAAATGAGCGATTACAATGTTGCATCATTCATCCTCCCGGTACCTTAAGCTGGAGCATTTTGTGAAGAATTTGTACCCATGTTCCATGGATAACGTGGGGAAAGGATACCACCTATGGCCGATGGGTTTCCAGAAACCTTAAGTTTCCTCACAAGTAACAAGGTTACAAGGAGAGGGAGCCATTAAGCTTCTTTCCTTCCGAGCCCTCTAGGCGGCCCCAAGCCTGAGTGCCTGACCCTTGAACCCTTCCCCTTGTAGAGCTTTCTTAGTGAATCCGACTTCAGTACCATAAGCCTTGTCTCAGATGAATCCATAGTAATACCTACTTGCTCCTTGCTACCCCTGAGGCCCTGACTCACTCCAATGTCATATTTGTAACTACCATGACATGTTGGCCGATCCTTCGGTACATGGACACTGTGTCTATTAGATAGAATGCTTGGTACGGAGTAGTATTTGTATTGAGGACCGGTAATTCCTTGGGTTTATTTTTAGTATTAGTGACATCTTCCGTCCCTAGATAGATGGTAGACAGCTCCTTGCTAGAAGAAAATGACAGGAGAAAGACCTTGTTGCTGATGTGAGGGCACGTCATCCCAACCAAACCTTTTTTTTTACCTCTCTGCGCCCGCTCTCTTGCAGATCCCCATATGGTATCTATCTCTAATCTATCTAGTACGTACCTAGTTACCTTGCTTTCCGCCTCCGAACCAAGTAGGATTCCAGAAGGCCTTCATCCAGCTTTATCCACCTATCGTCCACTGCTCGTTCATCATATACCTCAGGGTAGCGCTCTCATCGGCTTCACTACCTTCAGGCCAGACTTGCTATCACCGCTCTTATCAGGGATAAACTCACCAGATCGAGATACGAGGAGATTGCCTTAGTGTTCTGAGTTCCTACGGTCGCGTGTACTATCGCTTCTCTGCGCGCTCGCCGAACCTAAAGAGAGAAGGGGAAAAAAACCAGCGCCCGCCGACCGCTGCCGAGGCCGTCAGGTGGTCCGACCTCAACTCAGGATCATCATCATCCGCAGCAAAGCATCAAACCTCGTTATCTTCGCCCGTTGATATCATTTGCGATCCTAGTTCCTCCTCAAAAATAATACTCTTTCTGTCGCTCGTCCCCGCGCATTCCTCGTCCAACCCTGGACAAGGCAGCGGCTGCCCTTTCTCTCCACTCGCCTGTGGCGGTTCTCGCGCCGGTACACTCATTCCTTGAGTTGTTCCGGTTTGACGAGACGCCACCTCTCCTTTCTGCCACACCATGGCGTCGGACTTACAACCACCCAACGATCGTAAGCGGGTTAAGGTCTACGAGCTGAGGGATAATGACTGGTTTGACCGAGGGACTGGGTTCTGTATCGGACAGATTCTCGACGTGAGTTTCTGTTGCCGCTTCCCCGACCAGCGCAAAAGCGTCGCCCATGGTCGGCGCGAAAGCTGTAGTTGGGCCTCGCGCTGAAGCTTTGCATCTTTCTATGACTGACATGACATCTACGTCCCGTAGGATGAACCGCGAATATTTGTCCAGTCGGAGGATGAGCCCGATCGTGTGCTCCTCGAGACAAGAATCACCAAGGACGATGGCTATCAGAAGCAGCAAGGTCAACCTCCCTCTCAGCCCTCATCGTATCGCGTCACGGTAAAGGCCAAGAACTGAGAGACTAACGCTTGCGCTCCGAACAGAGACCCTGATCGTATGGACAGAGCCCAATGGAACGGACATGGCATTGAGTTTTCAGGAAGCGGAGGGCTGCGCCGCCATATGGTAAGGCGTTGCGTCAACGCCCACCTCTCAGCTTTGTCGCTGACAAGTACCAAGGAATTTCGTGAATAATGTTCAACAACACCTACACAGCTTGGCAGCAGCAGGTTAGTTGATATCTGTCCCCGTTCCTTCCAGGTCGTCGTGGCAGTTCTCTGTGGGACCGGTAGAACTGATTACGTCCGTTACTAGATGATGCCTTGTCCGACGACCTCGAAAGCTATCAGTCGATCATGTTACCTCCGCCTGAGCTTGGGAATCTTCCGGAAATCGATCACATCATGAGGGCCGCCAGCATCACTCAAGCCGGTCGCGACGCGCTGTCCAAGTTTGTCATTAGAGACGAGTACATACAGAAGCTGATACCTTTGGTCACTGTCGCGGAGGATCTGGAGAGCCTTCCGGATTTGCATCGACTTTGCAACATAATGAAATCGCTCATTCTCCTCAATGATAACACTATTATTGAGACAGTCGTTACCGATGATATTATCCTGGGGGTGGTCGGGGCGTTGGAATGTGCGTGAAAACTCCCCCTCTGTCTTGGTCGTTTCTCGCAGGATGTATAGGGCTAATCCATCTCAGACGATCCCGAATTTCCTACTCACAAGGCCAATCACCGACAATATCTCGCAGATCAGAGCCGTTACAAGGAAGTCGTTCCCATAAAAGATCCAATCATTCGCCGCAAGATCCGTTACACGTGGCGCCTGCAATATCTGAAGGACGTGGTGCTGGCTCGGATTCTAGATGACCCGACATTTTCTGTCCTCAACTCTCTGATTTTCTTCAACCAGGTGGAGATAGTGAATCACATTCAGTCGAATGGGCCCTTCTTGAAAGAGCTCTTCTCGGTTTTCGACCCTCGGAACACAGATTTGAAGCGCAAAGACGATGCCGTGCAATTCCTTCACCAGTGTGCTGGAATCGCGAAGAATCTACAGGCTCCCGCGCGCGCCAATCTGTTTGCGAATTTTATCAATCACGGCCTGTTCGCCGTCATTGCCTTTGCCATCAAACATCTTAATCCAGCCATGCGCACTACGGGAGTCGATCTCCTTGTAGCTCTGCTTGATCACGATCCAATCATGATGCGCGGATATATGCTCAAGGCTGTCAATGAAAAGAAAACTCCCCTTACCGATACTCTCATCGATCTCCTGCATGCCGAATCTGACCTAGGTGTGAAGAATCAGCTGGCAGATGCGATCAAAGTTCTATTGGATCCTCAAATTCCTTTGCAGGATGCCATGGGTCGGGCTGGTCCCGAATATTTCTCAAAGTTTCGTCCTAATATACTCTCTGATGCGTTCATGCAGAATCACTTTGATGAGTCCGCTAGAAGACTGTTTCTTCCCCTCAAACGGCTTGAGAATCGTACCAACCGTAAGTACTGCGTGCCCTTTGGCCGTTATGCTCGAATGATACTAATTGGTACAACGGCAACGCAGTTCACGATCTCACGTTCCAAGAAGTATCCCTATATTCGCATTTGGTCGATATCCTCACATTCTTCGTCCGTCAACATCTCTACCGAAGCCGTAATGTCATTCATAACGAGGCTCTCGCGCCCCGAATTGCTCAGTTACTGAGAGTCCCCCAGAAACACCTCAAATTAAGTGAGTCCATATCCCAGTTCTGCAGGCTTTGATTCAGATCTCTAACGTCGTGCTCCGTCAGCCGCTTTGAAGTTCTTCCGCACCTTGGTCAGCCTGCAGGATACGTTCTATCAGGCATTGATGACGCACAACAACACTTTCGGGCTGATCCTGGACATTGTCTATGAAACTATGCCTCGAGACAACCTCCTCAATTCAGCGTGTCTTGAGCTCTTCGAGTTCATCAAACGAGAGAATATTAAACCGATTGTTCTTCACGTTGTTGAGAAATACCGTGAGAAGATCAAGGATATCACCTATGTTGACACCTTTCAGAATTTAATTCTGCGCTACGAGCAGATGCAAGGCTACGGAGCAGAGGCGGACTCTACTCTATTTTCACAAGAAGAGGAAGCGCGGAAATTACAAGCGAATGGCCAACGCTGGCAAGGGGTCAAGGAGATGGATGCTGCCGAAGAGGAATACTTCAACACATCCGACGACGAAGAAGAGGTAAGATGCGCCAGTAGTACAAAGTTTTTTCACACGCTGACTTCTAATACTCAGTGGCAGCAAGAGAATCGTGTACATGGTGCTATTGCTGTCAATGCGCAGAATGGCGCAGCTTCACCAGTAGTGAAACCCTTGGTTGATTATCCGGACGATGATGAAGATGAGAATGCGATGGATACAAAACCGGAAGCGGACGAAACAGCACGGGAAAAGGATGCGACTGCCGATATCTCGTTAGAGACGCCGTCTACTCCAGTTTCTCTGAGTATACAGACTCCTCCGGAGCGACTCTCAGAGAAGCGTCGGCGTGAAGAGGAGGATGACGATGAATTGGTCAAGCTAACCTCAGGGCCAAAAAGGAGGAGCTCCACGAGTAGCTCTGGCAGTGCAGGTCCTCGAGGGAGGAAGCGAGGCATGTCAATTGGAACTCTTTCTACTGCCGAAAAGGGACCGACTAAGAGTCTTTCGGGCGGTTTGGGTGGCAGCGCAGCGCCTAAACGGATCGCTATCAACCTCGGTCCCGCAGTCAAGCCAGCCACCTCAGAGACCGAGTCGGACGAATCAACCCCAAGTCATGCGAACAATGAGAAAGAGAACCGAGTTGATAGTGCGAAAGAAGATGCTTGATCACTTTCTTCGTCCCTTGTTCTCGTGTTCGGCTTCTATGATCGTGTGGGCGGATCTTCCGGTCTGAATACGTGCTCTTGTGCTTGCTCTGGCTACGAGATCATTCTCTCTGTTTGTCTTCAAGCGTCCCCACTTAGAGATACCAGGTGATGCGATCATCTCTTTCCGATTTTCCAGTTGTATCGTTCTGGTTCCGTTTTACACTTTTTTCCAGTCCGGGTATTCTTAGACGTTGTGTATCAACCCTTTTGTTGATGTTTCTCATGGTTTCTGGCTCTGCATGCCACAGCCTCTTCTCGCAATGAGCTCTTTTTGATATGATGTTGATCTATTATATCCCTTTCGCTTTCCTGTTTGATATCAAGGTGTTGCGTCCTACCTTTTGTTTGTTTCATACATGGTGTGCTGGTTGACTTGTCCATGGCTGGCGAACAGGGGGGCTTGAAATCGGAATTACTATAGCAGCACCTGCAATGCTGTTGCATTAGCGCGATTTAGGATTCATCGAAATCCAGATGTTTTGGGTTCTTTACAGCACTGGTTACTGGGAGGGGAATAGGGCAGGATGGAACGGACTGCAATGAATCTGTGCATGTTTGAATGCGAAGCGCCAAGGAGGGAGACCTTCCCCTTTATATCCCTCGTCTCACTTTATTCCATGACTAGGATTGTCCGAGAGGACGATTAATGAAGGGATTAACGCGCAAGTCGAGACTTATTCTTCTGGAAATATTGACTGCATATATTTGTCAGCGCAATAATCATATATCTTCGATCCAGATCATTTACCTACTAAGCGACAATGGCCAATAAGGATAGTATAGCAACATATTGAACCTATTAGTGCTGGCCAGTTCTAACGATCAACTCATAATATGCAGCTGAATGTTGCGAATGTAGAATTCAGAATCATTGATGCGGAGGCAGAATGGTTCAACCGGCGTTGTTCACAGTCACTTTCAAAACAAGAGCTCGATCTCTAGCGCTGGCAAGCTTAGGTTTGGTTCTAGCTTATATCAATAGATCCGTGATGCTTATCCGGGCCATTATTGATGCTCGTTGCAAATTATCCATCACAACGTTGTCATCTCTTAATCGGATTCAGATGGCTCAGTGGATACGTTCCTCCAAAGCCGAGGAACACTATCTACCTAATTGATATCATAAAAGTCAACCAACCGCAATCATTCCGCATCCATCAATTCAATAACCCAGTTACTTATCTCATGCTCCGCAGGTATATCACTTCGCAAATATACAGCCCAACAATCCGGAACATGTCAAGATTCCCCCAGCCGCGCATAACGCCCGACACGTTTCTACACACTGTTTCCCTGCCGAAGAACAGGAACAGGCCGAGTTCCAACCCGTCCTCGGCCCGGGTCACCATTTTCATGATCTCGGGAAATCCGGGGTTGATCGGGTACTACCATACCTTCCTGTCGCTTCTTGCTGACAAACTTTCTTCGCGGCTTCAGAGCCGTAGCCACAGCCAGGCATGTGACTTTCAGATCTATGGACATAGCCTCCGTGGGTTTGAGCTCGGGCTCGAGCCCGACCAGCCCGAGGATCAGAATCCAAGTGCGGGGAAGCGCTGCTTTGATCTTGAGGAGCAGATTTGCTATGTACAGGGGAAGCTTGAGGGGTTCCTTGCGGGCTCGGGCTCGGGCGTGGAGAGTGAGGCCAAGCAGAAGGTTATTCTTGTGGGTCATTCGGTGGGCGCTTATATCGCTATGGAGATTCTGAGGAGACATCGGGAGAGGGCAGATGCTAGGGCTAGAGCTGGAGCCGGAGCCGGAGCTGATAACGCTGCGTTCGATATCGTCGGGGGGATAATGCTCTTCCCTACTGTCGTGGATATCGCCAAGTCGGCTTCGGGGCAGAAGTTGACGGTGAGTTTGTTCTTGATCCGCTGGTTTACGGTGTAGTGGGTGCGGCGTGGCGTACTGATTCGAGGCAGCGCTTGCTCTACTTCGTACCCCGGCTGGCTCTGGTCGTTGGCTTTCTGGCTAGGGTTCTGGCGATCCTACTTCCAGGTGATCTGCTGCGTGGGCTAATTAAGCATGTTATGGGCTCGCCACCGGATAGTGCGGTTGAGACAACCGCTGCGTTTATCAAGAGCAAACGCGGCGTTAGACAAGCTTTGTTCGTTCCCATCCCATCCCATTGTCATTTCCATTCATTGGCGGTTTAGTCTGCTTGGGGTGAGCTCTTCTAACGGATGCATGGTGCAGACACCTGGCCGCCGACGAGATGCGGACCATCACCTCGGACAAATGGGGCGATGATGTCTGGGGTGTATCGACGGCCAACGAGCCGCTGACTCGTTTATTCTTCTACTTTGGTCGAAACGACCATTGGGTTGCGGAGCGGACGAGGGATGAGATTGTTGAGCTTCGGGGGCGTGTAGAAGGTGGGCCGACGATGACGGTTTGCGAGCTTGGGCTGCCGCATGCGTTTTGCTTAAGTGAGTGGTTGGCTGCTACTCTGCGTAGGGGTATAGACTTGGTACTGATGATTACAGAACATAATGATATTATGGCAGAGAAGGTGGCCGATATGATTATGGATATTGTGTCGGATTGAGATGGTTGAAGGCGGTGCTTTGGGGTGTAGAGTTATTGTCTGGTTTGATGACTTATATGTACCAAGGTGAGTGATTAGCGATCTGGTATTTTGCTGGTGTCTGATACACGAGCATCGACTCATAGTCAGGGATCCTGTCTATCATTCCCAGCGCTCGGTCGACATGGCTTCAATCCATGCGGGCAACGTTCGTTCCATGTACATACTCATACCAATAATACATCATGCCGTCGAGTTTAGAACGACAGAAAAATTTTGGCCTCTGTCACAATTACCACTAAAGCGAACTGTGAAGACATTTGGGTATCTCTATAAACAGACTCTATCCCTCTGGCAGGTTCGCCGCGTAACGACATCGGGAAAGAGTAGGATGATGACACATATCCATAGATGAGGCTAAGAGTTCCTCTGGTAGGATAGTCCTGCTCTTCTGAACAAATCCCCCAGAACATCCTGTCGATGTTGCGGTTGCGCCGCCGGTGACTCCATCGGTGCCTGCTGCCAGTGCCGTTGATCAAAATTGTGCGCTTTGACGCTCCATTCATCGTCCTGTGCTCTCTGTTGGCCAAAGAGGTCCTTCAATGAGATCTGACGGCCCATAGGAACACTCGAATGCATTTCATCATCCATGGAGCCAGCCTCCGCGGCGGCGGTAGCAACATGGAGGCCGTTCTGAAGCATCGCTTCTAGTCGCTCACGGGCAATCTTTAGACTCTGGCCTGCATGGACGGCGCATTCCCGAATCATATGAGCGTTGATTGTACGTGTTTCGGCTGTCGAGTTTGGTGGTGGCTCGGAGTAGATCCAGAGGCCGTAGATGCGGACGTCGGCGGGGTTTGAATTCTTCTGGGCATCATTGTGGTCATTATTGTTGTTCATGCCTTGGTCTGTATCCAGGTCGTAGTCGGATTTGATGATGACATATTCTTCCGTAAGCTCCACGTTGTCACCGTCCGTCAACAGAATATCAAAATTGTTGAGGCCGCGTCGGTTCAGGACGAAGACGCTGTATCGTTCCTCGCCTAGACTTCCTTGTGCTAGTTGGCAGACAAAGAGTGACCCCTCCACACCGCTTTTCTCCCACTGTCGGGACGTCGGGTTGAACAAGTAAACCACTGCGTATGGAGCGAGGGACAGAATCGAGGTCACAGAGGGGTTATGGCGGCGGAGGACGGAGAGGTTCAGCTCCTCGTTGGAGCGTAACGGCGGGGGAGGTAAGGGCTGTTCTTGCTGTTGTTGCGTGTCGGAAAAGTAGTTTGGGTAGTCGGATTCATAGTCGGAGGGTTGCGTGTAATGCGAATTATGACGGTGATTGTTGTTGCCGTTGCCATTGTTCGGTCGTCGAGGTTTGCGCGTCGTCATTGTGAGATTATGTGTAGTGGACTGACACACACATACAGTGTCCCCTGCTGGACTCGTCGTAAAGAGAACCGAGAAAATATCACTTCGAGATCTGGCGGGAGGAAGGGGTGGAGGTAGCTAAGTGAGAAGATTGTCGAATGCGGAATATTGGTGACGTTGATGGAGAAGATAAGGTGAAGAATGCTGAACCCCGCGAACAGGCCAAGCCGAGCAGGTACCTACCTTACTTACGCTTCGATCATTCCGGATCAATTCTACAGGCTTTCCTGCTGCGTTGCAAACGAGCTCAGCTTTAGCATCGAATCGAATCGCATCGCATCTTTCTATCAACGTTGTTTAGAGACTGACCATTTTTCGGACACAATTATAGTTCCCGCCATCCAAGGACCGCTTCAATTGCCTTCTCGCCATCGGCTGTCGTCATTCGTATCGACCACCTGCCACCATCCATCCCATTGCCGCTGCGACGTCCTCTTCTCTCCCTTCACACTCAGACCCCCGCATTCCCGCTACACATCTCGTGACGCAGGGACGATTCGCCGGTTCCTGATCGACAGCCAGACGCATTTAAGATTGAGTCCTAATGACCTAGACTGTCACGCGACGCCCTTGTTACTTCCCTAGCTCTCTTTGCGCCTCGTGCTGCAGAAACAGAGCCTCTCTCGGAGGCAGACTCCTGGTCCCTTAGAGTCATACGCGGGGAACAGAAGTACTATATATAAACCAGCCTTCGAATAATATGCCGTGTCTCAGTCAGATCTTCGCAGCATGAGTTCCAACACCGATCAGTCGGGGTCGCAACCGCCTGTCCCCGGGGGTTACCAAAGCGACAGTGGCAGCAGCTCCTCCGATCGCCATCCCGACGAGCGCCATGACCCGTTCGCGCTCCCTAAAGCCGTCAGAGCGAGAAAGTCGGAGTACACCCGCCAGCAAACGATCCGCGTCAAGGTCGGCACATGGAATGTGGCAGCTCTCCGAGGCACGGAGGAAGATATTGGAAAATGGTTCGTGGAACGAAAGGGTATATGCGAACAACTCTCTGGTCTGAAGCTGCAAGATCCCCGAGAGGTGTCCGACGGGACTGATTGGGGGTCGGGGGACGCTTCGAAAGATACTCAGGACGGCGAGCGGAAACGCAAGGGATTTCTCAAACTACCTCCGTACGAGCCGGAGAAGGTCGGACTCTACGTGCTAGGCTTACAAGAGGTTGTCGACGTCGCGTCGGCTACGGAGGCATTGAGGCCATACGTTGATCCGGGACCGTCGAACAAGTGGAAGGCGGCGATTGAGAAAGCCCTCCCAGATGGCTTCCAGCTCATTGCGGAGACTCAGCTGGTGGGACTCATGCTTTTGATCTATGCGGCTCCTTCCCTTGTTGAGAGCATATCTTCGGTTAGCTCCGCCAACGTGGGTACAGGGCTTTTGGGCTACATGGGCAACAAAGGCGCAGTAGCAACGCGACTGATGCTCGGTGAAACGACTTGTCTTGTGTTTATCAACTCTCATCTTTCCGCTGGCTCAGATAAGGGTAGCTTGGAACGGCGCAATTGGGATGCATCTCAGATTGTTGGGCGCGCTAAATTCGACCCCATTGACCCAGACAAGGGCCTGAGAGAGGATCCTGGGGATACTATTGGGGGAGAAGATTTCGCCTTTTGGTTTGGTGACCTGAACTATAGGCTCGAAGACATTCCGGGAGGCGACGTGCGACAAGTGCTCGCTAGGCATACGGAGAACGAATATGACAAAAGACATACGCGGTCACACAATATCGGAGATGTGCCAGCATCACCAATGGTAAGCGTCGAGCACGATAATAAACTGGAAGAATCATTTCCAACTCTATCCGACGAGGAAATCGACCCTCATACGGACCCGTCTTCGCTACAAACTACTATTGCATCTTTATTGCCCCATGATCAGCTTCGTCTGCAACAGAAGCAGAACGGGGCTTTTCATGATGGATGGCGAGAAGGCGACATTACATTCTTACCGACATACAAGTATGATGTAGGGAGTGTGGCCAGGTTCGACTCTAGCGAGAAGCATCGAGGGCCGAGTTGGTGCGATCGAATACTATACCGGACACGCCATGACAGACTGAGGCATGAAAAGCTAGTTCGAGAAGCCGAGCACTCGAGAAAACGGGACGAAGAAATGAAAGCAAGGGGCCTGGATAAAGCAGCTGCTGATGACAACGTATTATTTGACTATGACCCGGACGTCGATGGTGCTGACAGTGGGGACGAACAGGACCCAAATAAGGATAAAGCGAGCGACAGTGCCTCGGTGTCTTCCGAATCTGATACGGACGAGTCCTGTCGGCTCGAATACTATGTGTCACATCAAGGTATTGTATCATCTGACCACAAGCCTATAGCTGCTGGTTTTACGATCAAGTATGAGGCTGTCGACCCCCATCTGAAAGCCAAGGTACATCAGGAAGTTGTACGGGAGCTAGACAAGGCCGAAAACGAATCGCGACCTAGCTTGACGGTCGTAGTCGATACACACGGAGAGGATCCCAGAAAGTCTTCGAGAGATCCGAATGAGATAGACTTTGGTGATGTTGCGTTCGATATACCCAGAAAACGCTCACTCACTGTTGCAAATACGAGTGGCGTGCCGGCTACTTTCCGTCTTGAGAGGCCCGATCATACCAGTGATTCAAAGACACCCCCATGGCTGGAGTACAAGATTGAAGCACCCACTCACCATGAGAAAGATAAGAAAAGGAAAACGAACGAACGTACTCTGTTTCCCGGGGAGCTCGCCGACATTGATATAACCGCACATGTTCACGACATCGAACATGTTCGTTTGCTGAACGATGGTCAACTCAAGCTTGAGGACATCCTTGTCCTTCGGGTGACCAGCGGTCGCGATCATTTCATCTCTGCTTATGGACAATGGTTACCTACCTGTTTCGGTCGCAGCGTCGAGGAACTTACCGTGATGCCCGAAGCCGGTGCGCGAAGCCTATTGAAAAGGGATAAATCAGAAAATGAGCGTTATCGTGATGAGGCTGGCCGCGTATCAGCTCCTCGCGAGCTTTTCCGCCTGACTGAGGCTATTTCAGAACAGTCTGAACGTGCTATTGCTGAGTGGGGGATGACAAAAGGCGATTCCGACGAAGAGTTGCCCCCGTGGGCAAAGGACCAGGGTGCGGGATGGCCATTTGACCCAGAGACGTGGACCTTGAAGGATAAGGAGCAACGATCTCACCAGTTGGCTTTGGTTCGCGAAGCCTTGGACACCAATCGAGACCTCAAGTCTATCTTCGCTCCTGAGGTAACCTCGCTGCATCGATTAGAGCTTCTGTGCGAGACCTTGTTGGCCTTTCTCCGTTCACTGAGAGATGGAATAGTCACGGCACCAATTTGGGAGAAAATGGAACAGCAGATGATTGCGCGTGACCGGAACAAGGCACATCCCCTGTCCTGGGATGAAACTCAGGCATGGGTTCTAGAGACGCTCTCATACTCCCCCGCTCACAGCGTCTCCTTCACATTTGTCACCTTTATGCTCGCCCACATTGCCAACGAGATTGCCCCGTGTCCGTCAACGGCACCAGCAGTACCTGAACTATCGAACCAACAGACTCATGACAAGAAGAGGGATAGTGTTCAATCCCCTAAAGCCGGACAGCCTTCTGATCCGAGTGCACCCGAGAAAGCAGCGTCTTCGGGAGGCAGTATCCAACGTCGACCGCGTGTCTTGACAGCCTCCAGCATATCGGGTCTTAAGGGCAACGCCACTCATCGCCGACAAGCAGTCGAAACCGCCTTATCGTCCATTTTTGCTTCCGCTCTCATTTTCGTCGGTAGTGTCCCTAGCAAGGACAAGGAACGGCGAGCCCAAGAGGAGAGAAAACGAAGTATTATCGAGCCGTTCCTGAAGACGGTGGGTGTTGATAACAGGGGTCCATCGGGTGGTGCTTCGTAGAACACCCACCCCTTTATAATCTTTTTCCTGCTTCGCTCACGCAAGCCGGTCGCGCGATGCGCGTTTCCGACAGGAGGTTATTGTGTCTTACCGATAGAGCCGGGCGGTCTGTTCTCTGTATATCAAGTCTGCTCTCCTGCCTTCGTTTCAGTACATCGTTAGATTATATAGTCATAGTCATCATGCGTTGGCATTTGGTTGCGCATTGCGAGACGCAGGGCTGGAATCATTTTGAGTCAATAGACA
Source organism: Scortechinia acanthostroma (assembly GCA_011319215.2). Lineage (NCBI taxonomy): Eukaryota > Fungi > Ascomycota > Sordariomycetes > Coronophorales > Scortechiniaceae > Scortechinia > Scortechinia acanthostroma. The sequence continues at coordinate 25,147 of JAABUG020095113.1, forward strand.
TATTGTCACTTTATCGCTGGGACTACGCGTAGCTTGTGTTAAAACCCCTAAAATAATGTAAACCGAGAATGCTCTCAGAGGACGCCATCGTGCAGATTTATTTCCAGAATCCCGAACCGCAGTAAGGCCACAGACGCTGATGAAGACAAAGAGAGAGAACAAACAAATAAACAACATGGTCCATATTGACCACTCCATGAACAAACGAATCACACCCCGATGGCTGCGAAGCCGAACCGTTATCATGATATTAAATTTTCCAAACCATAGTCCAAAAGCTATCCCACTGCCTTTGCTATTGATACTCCCGAATTGATTTAAGCGGTTGACCGCCACCCAAGTCCTGTTGGGGAGTCCTTCTAAACTGCCTTGAAGAGGAAGTTCTGCCATCGCGCGGTACTTTACCCTTGCTCGATCTTCGCGGCGGTTTCGAGACCAGCCTCTCTTTGCAATATTGTAAACATCGCGTCGATAGCTGAAACGGGAGGCTTGCGAGCGACACGAAGACCTGTACGGGGAGGAGGATAATGGCATAGATGCTATTGAACAAGCCCGATAGAGCGCCCCACGGCCGACGCGTGCTGGAGCGTTGCGCCGCTGCCGCCAGGGCAATAGCATCGTGAACTTGGGTTTCGAGCGCTTGGAATTTCGACTCCGTCTGGAATGAAGTGAGGGCGGTGCGTTTCTCGTAGCGCCGGACTGCGCGGTTCAAGGCGTCGATCTCCGGTTGGAAACCTTTGCGGATTTCTGTGGTTGCTTGCGAGATGAGAGTTTGGAGTTGGTCCTGGTCTTGTGGGCGGGTTGATGATTCGGACGAGAGTCGAGACGCGGCTGATTCAGCGACGTGGGCTTCGAGTTCCTCGAGGCGTTTGGCTAGGTCCTTGATCTTCCTGGGGTCTAGGTTCTCCTCGTCGTCGGCAGACGCGGCGACAATGCGCTGGAGATGGAGTGTGCGCGCCTGCACCATCTTCAGCAGGTGAGCGAACGGCCGGATTTCTGACGCCAGCAGGAATATAGTTAGGTTGTAATTGGATACTAATCCTTCCGATGGCCGCGACAACTTGGATCTGATAGCATGGAGGAGCCATGTCCCGATCATGGGGAAGATGAAGCATGACGCGAGCGCAACGAGTTCATGCATTTGAAGCTCCTTACTGGCCTCGTTGGCAGCACTGGACACTCGTTGCTCCCTTCGAGGCTGTTGGTCTGTCACATTCTTTCGCTCTTCAGAGGTTGCCTCATTGCCCTCCGTTTCGAGATCTAGCGTTGAATTGACAGCATCGTAATATGTGTCCTCTTGTCTCAAGGCCTGAGCAGAGCGATACCATTCCCTGTCTTTAGTTAGGAAGAGACGCGCGTAGAATGAGTAGAATGAGGGCATTTAGCTCGTACCATGGTAGTCTCACCGACCAGTTGAGGAAGATAGCTGCCAGAATCAGCAAAGTGATATCTGTTACGACTGCACTTCCATTTTTGAAAAAGACACCGGCAATAGCAGGCAATAGGGCCAGAGCAAGAGGCGCAGATTGCCAATGCGATTCCTCGTTCGGCGAATCAATGGCCCCGTTCCGAACTACACGGGGGAACAATAACTCGTCGGTTGAGGAGCGGATTTCAGATACTGAATCCGAAAAGGTTGAATTGCGACGTTGGTCCTGGATGTTTGAGGAGCCCTCAGCAAAGGTCGCAGCACGGGTCGGGCCTCGATGGCGGAGGTTCACGGATCCGATCGTGTGGACGTGGGGTTTGGCGTTGTCGATAGGCGACTGGGGTGAACCCGGTGTCCGGGGTTGTTCTGGCATGACTCAGGTGCTGCAATGTATGTATCTTGGGAATCATAGGGACTCAGATGCAGTTCATGGTATTCTAAGGATCATGGAAGTCAAACTTCTAGAGGATCGGAATTCATGCCACTTACTGGGCGCTATTATTGACGTTGTGCCTGACTTGAACTTGGTTGCATCGAACCGGACAGAGGGACGCCAGAGGTACGTAATTGCGACAACATGCGCCACAGAAGGGGCTGCCTAGAAAAAGCAATACCAAAACCTACCAACTACCTTTCTGAGGTTATTCCAGCGCTCAACTGCTCTGCTCGTTGCAGCAGTCATTCAACATTGTATCTATTCACTCAAAGCTTGCACGGAAATGTCTCCTCCTCCGTCAGGGGCCAGTATGCGGAATTCGACCTTGTTCCTTCGGTTCTCAAAGCCTCGGGAGTCTAAATCTGCACTGCTCGACAATACAACCTACAATCAGAATCGTCGCTCATCGGTGAATCGAAACCAATTCTCATTAGGCCTCACCGCGAGGGCCAATATTGTTAACAGCAGTCTAAATATCTCGAAGTTTGAAGAGTTTTGCCCTGACAACGTAGTCCATCTCTTCCTGTCAATCTAGCAGGCTCGGAGATGTCGGGTCAGCCATGTCGCGATAACTTGTTATCACCACCTCAAGTAGGGGTTACTCACTCCTGGTAACAAAGAGGAGAGAAAAGATACCTATGAGAGGTATTTTACTGTCCTCAAATTCCAGGGGACATGCGTCTGATCTTATGGTGGCTTCCAACCGCATGTCGATTCGTCGGGACCATCTTACAGACATTCCTTCCGGACGACACAAGATGCCGTTGTATGTATTCTGTGAAACCAAGAGTCGAAGTCTCACAGCGACTGACCGCATTCCAGGAGAAAAGACCTTAGAATCGGGCCAGACTATGAGAGTATGGGCTTAGAAGTCGGTTGTGTTGAGTCTGAATGATCGCAAACAGTGGGCTTATTGACACCCAAAAAGGGAATGGTGCCGTTGTCCGCTGGGTGATATCCCAGTGCCTCTTCACCCATCACGGCATCACCACCTCAGAATGGGCTTAGGGCACCCCATTCTGTTTGACTTTGTCTTCGCCTTTCTTTATTCAAGTCGATCTTCTCAATAGACGGGTGATAACTTTGCTCAAGATGCAGTCGATCTACAGCCATAAGCCCACCCGGCACCATCATACATGAATCATTGACTGAATAACTTGCTCTCCCTCCTATAGGCGTCAAAAACCACATTTGCTTTTTATTCCCGTCTTCTCTGCTCATTGCCGTCTATAAGCATCATCCCCACCTGGTGAGATTTTCTGAAATGACTGTCTCAACGGAGAGGGGGAGTGAAGGGCTCGCGCAATCTACACTCAGTCTTTGCTCGGGATCCTCGTCCTCAATAAGACAGACGACTTTTGCTCCTGTCTCCGGTTGCTTCTCTCCCGTGTTCCTCCTCTGGGGCGACCTGCGATCTCCTTTTAACTGAGCGGTGCTGGCTCACTGCTTCTGGCATTCGGACCTCAAGAAACTCACCGTGGACTCGTTCCGCAGAAGACACCTTTGTGCACGATATCGGCTTCTCGATCAGCATCTTCAAGTCAAGCGTGTTTGTCTCTAGGAAACAGTTTCCACGATGGACTCAGCTACGACAGGACGTAGCGCGCAGGCTGTAGTCATCCCGGTGCTATCCTCCATTGCGGCTGTTGTCAGTATTCCTCCAATAATCTTACACTGGAAGAACCGCAATTTCCCTGCTACTGCCCTCATTTGCTGGTTTCTTATCCTCAACATCTTTCACTTTATCAATGCACTTATCTGGCCAACCGACGATGTCGATTCATGGTGGGAAGGTCAAGGTCTTTGTGATGTCGAGGTCAAGGTCATGATCGCCAGCTATGTTGCCCTACCAGGAACTCTGGTGTGTATCTTCCGAACCTTGGCCGCCGTGCTCGATACCAGACGCGCTATGCTTGTCCCCAGTAACAGCCAACGTTGGCGTAACCGTCTGATGGATACCTTATTCTGTGTGGCCATCCCGGTGATTGCAATGATTACACATATTGTCTACCAAAGAAGCCGATACCTGATCTTCGGTATTTCAGGGTGCATCAACGACTTCGATCAAAGCTGGGTGAGCCTTGCGCTCGGGTTCATCTGGCCTCCTATACTCTGCCTTCTGGCTGCTTTCTATTGCGGTATGAATAAGGGACTTTCACCCGTCTCTAGCTCATCACTGACGACCACACAGGCATGACCCTTTATCGCCTTCACAAATATCGACGCCAGTTCGGGGACATACTCAACTCCGCCAACAGCCATCTGAACAAGTCTCGATTCCTGCGTCTATTTGTCCTTGCCTTCATCCTGCTTTGGACGATTTTGCCACTTCAGGCTTACGTTCTCTATCGCAACGTTCTGTACAATTTGCCCTGGCATCCGTACTCATGGAGCCTCCTCCATGGACCACAGTCACAGTGGAGCACCATCATCAAGTTTCCTGGTCAAGTCTTCTTTGACGTCTGGATTCATATCGCTGCGGGATACGTGCTCTTCATCTTTTTCGGATGCTGCAACGATGCTTTGAGATTGTACCAATCCGCTCTTTGTCTCCTGGGATTGGGAAAGTGTCTTTCTGGTGTGCGCATTTTATCGCAAGGCACCTCGACATCTACTCCTGAAGGGTCTACAGCGAGCCGTGCGAAATTGCTATCTTCTAGAAAGCAGGCGTCTGGAAATGGGTAAGGCTATCTTCTGTCATCACCGACGAATAAATATACTTCATGCTAACACAGTCCCAGAACAACGACCACGACCACGTCGACCAGCTACAGCCACGAGGATATTGAAAAGGGTGCCCTGCCTCGACAACCAAGTTCCCCTACGCCAAGATCGCAATGGCTCTCGGTTCCGAGGCGTCTCTTGAACCGCACATTCCTCTCAATCAGGGACACAGCGACCTCCGCTCCAACCTTTTCAGTCCCGGCTACCACAATATCCACCAACGCCTGGGCGGGCACGAGCCACAGCCGTGGAAGTAGTGACTTCCCAAGCGCCCCAATCGGACCGGATGGTATTCGCGTCAAGCAAGTGATTAGTCAAGAGAGTGAGGTGCAGGTGTAAGCTTCACCGCTAATGGCACAAGTACTCCGGTTCGAGTCGCCCGGAACAGGACATGTGTGCCATGCGTGGGCTTCGCCAATAGATATTTCATAGGGTGCCTTGTGGTGTTACATATCATTCCAATGCGAGCATCCGATAGGGATGTCTTCTAATTCTGACTGACAATGCATTGAATTCTTTTGTCATATTAACTAGACCAAATACACCATAATATATTTCCTTTCCGAGCCTAACTTTTTTCAACTTACAACTCATAGATCAACAAAGGGTAACCGTTTCAGAAGTCAACTTAAGAGCGAGTAGTGTCATTCAAGGGTATACTGGTACAGCACGGTAACTACAATACATGCAAGTCAAATGGAGCGGCGGCCAACAGTCGGCTTCACCGACAAAGCGGAGATCTAAGACAGGATTCGTAACGAGAAGCTCTCAATCCCCAACAGTAACCAAAATAGCCTAACCCATCGTACATTTCCTCTGTCTCCACTTGTCTCTAAGCCGCTTATTGGGAAAAGGTTTCAGAAGATTCAGAACCAGCAGCGTCGGGGTTGTACGGGCGTTTGAGGACCTCGATCGTCTCTGTCCACGGCATGCATTAGTATGGATTTTTCTCACATGGAGATGCATGAACATGGTAGCTGGCTTACTTTGCACAATGCTCAGGCTGGTCTGTCTCTTGCCCTCTGAGTCCTCGTACGAACGCATGGTAGCGTCGCCCTCAACGTACACAAGGGTTCTGGTAGAACAACAAACGATCAACATCCGACTTCAACTGCTCTCATCTGCAACCATAACCCAAAATGCGCTGGATACAGAGCCATCGTGATCAGCGGAAATAAAATACATACCCCTTCGGCAAGCTGAGAATAAGATCCCGCTGCGCACCCTCGGGCTGGAAGCTCGAGACACGGAACCAGCTCGTCTGGCGATTATCCTTGCTGCCATAGTTTGTACCCACCGCATACTTGATGACGTCCTGACCGGATGAGGTGGCGTGCAGCTCGGGCTCGGCAGCGAGACGGCCAGTGATGATCATACGGGCGATTGAGCGCGGTGAGGAGGTGCTGAAAGAGCGTGCGGAGAGAGCTGCACCGGAAGAGGCGCGCAGGAAGGGGCGGAGTGACGAGTTGAAGGCAGACATTTTGCGCTGAATAGACGGAATATGTTAAGTCTATGCTTGAGATAGTAATGAATAGGTAGGGAACGTCGGGGAAGAATGATGACTTCTAGGTGCTATGATGGTCGATTAGGAGTCCCAGCTCGTTCTCGATGATGCGCGCCGCGACAGTCACGTGATGTTTCCCGAGAGATGTACTCTCGGTACGGAATACCTCTCGTATACCTCCTGTTTGTTCCTACAATCTTTTAGATTCATTTCCTTCCAACATGGAGCTATGCATGCATTCCTCCATAGGTGCTCACTAGAATACCAGATTACGAAGACCTCGGACGGAGCCAATGGATTTCCAACCCAGAGTAGTTACAATGAGCCCCAATATAGTGGTTCTAGCGCGCCTCCACTGTGAGACGTCAAATGCAGGACACTGCCAGCGCCTTTTCTTGGCGAAGGGAGCTTCGATTCTTCGAAGGAGTCAGTGCGACTACGATTCTCCAAGTACAAGCTATTCAAGCATCTAGCCCTTCAGCTCCGCCCTTTCGGCCTCCTTTCTGCATCGGCCGTGCGTCCCACTGTTGCTATCCTGCTGCGAACCCTGGAAATCTCAGTTCATACTGATTTCTCTGCGTATCGCCGGCATTTTCAACCTCAGAGAACCATTTGCCACGAGCCAAATCTCAGCGACGCTGCTGTGGAAACAATGGATAACTCGGCTAAGCACATTCAAAGTTCAAAGACATTGCAGAACTACTACCTCGGAAATTAAAAGCGATTCCAATGGACAATCAGAAGACAAAGCGGCAGGATGCCCACTTCTCAAAGGGCAATTTCGGCGTCTAAGAAAGCCGAGAGATCAGACATGTCATTCCATGCAGCAGATGATGCAGATCATCCTACCGCCCTAAGCTAATGAAGACTAATGATACTAGCCTGATCAACAGACGATCTGGCAAAGGTCCACACGGACTCAAAACGTTATCTAATCGATTTGGCTCCTCGCTAAGGATGAACTGACCAGCATCGAAGACTCGAGCTTGACTGGCCAGTGGCTTCATGCGTACTCCATTGCTTCTCGAATCTGATATGACTGATATCATCTTATTTGCCGTGCGAGTCATATTCGCATTATTGTTGTGAACCGAGTTCTGAATACTTACGCTACTCTTGGCTGTCCAATCGACCTGTCATGCCGCCCGAAATGTGAAATTAACGCCACAGATATTGTCACTTGTACAGTGATAGCAGGCCATGTTGACACCGAGCCCCTTGAATATTTTCCAATGATTGTCGCTATAAACGCACCTATAGCCGGCCCCTTAATTGCCCAAGGCACAGGTTCTGGTAATTCGACTATTCGAGACGCCTTCCTTGCAGATTACCTTAACCTTCTTTCACGGGTTGAGATCATGCAACAAAATCTTGGAATCGTTGTCCCAAGAAGCCGATTACTTGACCGCCGACAAGGACATGCCTCATACGGGGTACGTGGCTCACTGTGGCTCTTTGGTCGTTAGTTTTATCGCTTTTGCGAGACACTGATCGTAGATCCCTGCCTATAAATCACAATTATCATGCATGGCCCCCGAGGCTGCAATTGTTTCCTTTTTCTTCAATCCCCATTCAGTGGAGCAACTCGGTTTTTCCATGCGCCCAGTCTGCCGTCCATCGAATCTCGTTGAAGGATTTGGTTTACCGACTCAGGAGTTTTATCCCTACAAGACATTATTGCCTCGCCGAGCGCCTGGGCCATAAGGACGCTTCTTTTCTCTTTCGGGGTGGTCACGCCGAGAAGCGCGATATGATGTATATTAGTACATATATGTCTGGAAAGATTTAGAGTCTCTTTCGTCTCTCAGCTTTTTCTATATCGGCAGTCACGTTCCCTTCATAGTAAAAGCGCATCGTTGGCGCCGATTAATGTTGTTCTTGATGGTCATTGTCCACGGTGAAGTTACAGGCCAAAGTATGTGAAGAACAATAGGAAAGATCTGTCGACACTATCTCAGAAGGACTTGTTAGCGTCACCGTCTGCTAAGTTCAGCAACCATCTCTATCGATTGCGCCTAAGATCATTACAAGTCACCCCCGCAAAGTCAAGATGAGGTTGCTGCCTCTGCTTGCTTTGGTTATCTGCATTACACCTAGACTACCTGTTTTTGCAGCATCGATACCGCATGTTGGGCGCGATGAGTTTCAGGCGGTTGGAGCTCCAGCCCGAGACGAGTCGCCAACTACGACGATCTCAGGGAATCAAGCTTCAAGCAGTTCTTCAACGAGCGCAGGAAACCAGGTGACAGCCAGGGTGAACGCTACAACCACTTCGAATACCACCGCGCCGGTATCAACGACTATTGTGTCGCTCAACACAGCAACTGTTTCTGAAAGTGGGTGCATCCTCCTCATTTAAAACCCTCGTAAAGCTAAGCTTGAAAAGATGGAACAGTCACGCCGGCGCCTGGTGCCCTTCCGCTTGAGCCCCAGGTGACTCCAGCGTTTGGGGTTGGCGGCTTTATCCTTATAGCTACGGGAGCCATTCTTGCATTGATTGGAATACGCAATTCATGGTACAGTTAGAATCTCGTCTGTATAGAGTTCTCTGAGCTAACGTATTGGACCCAGGGTTCAAGTTTTCTTATCTGCCGCCTTCCTTACAAGCTTAGGGGTCACAGTAAGCCTATCGCATGGGAACTCCAGCCGTCTAATTGTACACTGACAGATCAGGTCTTGATTGTATATGTGATGAATCCTCCTGTGCGCGTGGCGGTACAAGGAGCATATCTCGTGGCAATTTTCTTCACAGGAGTGACATTTGGAGCGCTGTCCATTGTGTTCAAAGAATTGACGGAAGGACTTGGATGCCTTCTGGGAGGGTTCTGTGTCAGCATGTGGCTTCTCTGCCTGAGGTCGGGAGGCCTTCTCACGGACACAAATGCCAAAGCCGGGCTTATCGGCGCGGTCTCCGCCGCGTTTTACGCCTTGTCTTTTAGTCGCTACTCGCGCCCTTATGGGTTGATAGTATCGGCTGGGGTTTCCGGAGGTACAGCTGTTGCCCTGGGTATCGACTGCTATAGCCGGGCTGGCCTGAAAGAATTTTGGCTGTATATATGGGGTAAGTGCGGTATATGCTGTTTTTATTTACAATCATACTCACTCTTTATGAAGCACTCAACGAAGATGTATTCCCGCTGGGCACTACAACCTACCCAATCACTCGCAATATCCGGGTAGAGCTAGCTGTCACGGTGATTGTTGCTATCTTAGGTGTTGTGTCACAGCTCAGACTGTGGAAAGTGATCAGAGAGAAGCGAAGCAAGGAGGAAGCAGCCAAGAAAGAGGAAGAGAAAACGAAAGAAGAGGCCGAAGCCGAAGTTGCCCACAGACTCGAGGAGAATAACGTGCGGGAACGCCAAGCATGGGAAGCTCAATACGCTAATATGGAAGCAAAGCTCATACCGGAGCTTGGAGACGGCACTCAATGTGCTGCTGATAAGGAGGATCTCGAAAAGGGCGATGCCGCCGAGACCAACAGCATCTCGGGCTCGTCCCAGGTCTCCTATCGCTGCTCTGACTGTAGAAAACAGGAGGGTAGCGAGGATTCCTTCTCGGATGCGACGCGGGCTACCGGGAATCGTGACGTGGAAAGACTTGGAGAGGTCACTGACAAGACAACAGACAGCGCACATCCAATGCCATTCAGTGTCTTTGACGGGGCGACCGCGGCGAGACTGCTGGATGGCAAGGAATCTGATGTGACTGCCATGGCTGGCTCAGACACCGCGACGGTACGCTCGAAGCGCTTCTCCGGAATGACCCTCTGGAAGAGAATGTCTGTACAAAGCAGCCTGAGACCTGCACCGTCACAAGAAGCTCTCCTGCATATTGATGACGAGTCGTCGATGTCCGCGCAAGGCGCCGTGGATGACTGCAGTGATCGCAGCTCAGATTGCCGTGACGTTGAAAATGAATCGCGCGAAGCGGTCAAGGCTCGCTCTGAGCCTGAAGTAGCAGCACCAAAGGCTGTCACTCCGGCTGGAAGGCGTCACAGCGACGTGGGAATTGGAAAGGCCAGAGACATCGATGGTGAAGAAGAGTGTCTCGCCATACAGGAATTGGCCCTGATGCAAGACACCGATTCTCACGGAGTGAAGGAAGGCTTGAGCAACGTGGAAGGAAGACACACTTCTACGGACAGCAAGCTACAGAAGCCATTGATAACAGAGACTCGAGACGCTGGTCAGAACGAAAGTCATCCACCTAATAACACTGGGGCAAGTTTGCAAGGACTTGAGTCTCTGCCCGATGGCAAGAAGACAGAGGATGAACAGTCCACAACGCAAGCTGATGAAGTATGTCCACCAGCGCCTTGTCGACCCGATGCAGATGCCGAAGAGGTCTCTGAGAGAAGACAACAACAGTCTTTAGAGATCTCTAAAGATAAACAAACAGACGCCATACACGAGGCTGGTGACTGCAATTGCAGAAGTTCACCAGCAGAAGATACGAAAACTATCCACTCCGAGGAGGAGAACCTTCAAGTGTCAGGAGAACATACCTCATTGAAGACAACACCAGGCCGAGAGAGTCATCAAAGCCAAGCCGGCGATGAATTTGAGAGGCAGCGAGCATCGCATTCCAAACAAAAGAATAAACGGAAAAGGGAGGAGCCCAAACTGGACGTCAAAACAGTGAAACATCTTCCGGAGCAAACATCGAGGGTAGTCCAGACCTATCGCACGAATGAATGGGCCAAGCATCTCTGTGATGCCGAAATTCCCGAGCCGGAGCCTATCGAGCCCGTCACAAAGGAATCGGCGGAAGGCCCTATAGAGGCTGAAGAGGTTCCTGCTCCTGTCAATGTCGAGGAGCTGTTGCAAACACCTCTCACTGCGCAGCGACCGCCTGCTGCCTCGGCTATCAATCTGGAAAGAGTCGGAGAACCTCAGCCAGTTGACAGGTCTTCAGGAGTACCTTCCACAATCGTCTTATCCTCCACCACTGCTCTCCCAAGTCCTGTGTTCTCCGGCGCCGGGCACAATTCTTTCCCAGGCGCATCCAGCCCACCTATCCCGACTGAACAACCTCAAGCGGCCCCTGAAGTCACCAAACCGAGGTGGAAAGGGCCGCCTCCACTCCTTGCAGTACGAGAAGATATGGTGCGTAGCCGGATTTCGTCTACTTGTCTCAGTCTTGATCCGTGGTCGTCGCGGAATACCCCTAGGCAGTCTGTTGCATTGGATACTTCCGTCCAGATGTCCCCAACGCCTTCATTTCCGGAATCAAGTGATGACGTCCCCCTCTCTCGTCGCCGTGCAATGCTGCATCAACAAAGGATCCAGAGCCCGCACACAAGCATGCCGCCCTCAGCGCCGAAATGGAGTCAATCGATCGTCTCGAGACCCGGAAATGCTCAAGCGGTCATGGCCGCGTGGAGAGAATCTATCCGGGAAAACTTGAAGGACAAACACAATCCCTTGGCGAGACAGGATCTTCCAATCGGTGGGACAAGTGTTGGCCCCCACGGTTTGAGCCCCTTTGGGCCACCGGGGCGGAATTCCTCGTCCCTGCACGTCAATCTCGACAGAGCAATAGCCGAGGGGATGCAGCGTGGGGATATGAGTGACTTGCATCGAGAAGCCATGCGACGCATGCAAGCCAAGGCGAATAAAAACATGAATGGGCGGTAACACTGCATTTTCATCTAGATAGGTTACGCTCCTGTGGGAGACTCCGTATAGACGCGCATTCTAGACCTGACGTTTCAGCTTCACACATGTTTGACGGAACAAGCTTGATGTCTCTGATAGATAGATAATGTTTAGTTTTAAGCAAATGATCCTGACATCCTATGTCTGTTTCTTAGAAAGCGTCTGGTCAAGTCAGTCGACGAATCAAACTGGGAAACAGCTACCCAGCAGAGCCCCATTGTTCCAAAATCCTGGACTCCTAGTGCATCCTGGAGGATCTGGACTTCTCACTAGTGAAAAAGTCAATTCACTTGACCTTCTAATATTTTTCATATGGATTCGTACTTCTTCTCTTTGACTCCTTAGGTACTTAACGGATAGGCAAGGAATACTCGATCTAGCCGAACGATCCGGGGACAAATATAGCATTAGCAGCAATCCAGGGGCTTAGGGGCTTAGGGCAGGGGGCAGTCCGTGATGGTAATAGTCAATAGATTGCCCACGCTACTGTAGCTGTATATTTCCCTAACCCAGATTCTACTCCATGGGGTAGATGGAGGCGATGACTGCTGTAGCCTGTATGAAACTCTGCCATGCTGTGACAAGTGGCTTCTATTGGAATCCGAGACGTCGAAAGGTGCAGATAGATAGAACTGCAGAACAGAATGGAGGAACCGAAACAGCCATCCACGTAATAATCAAGGGTGTAAGCACCAATTTCCCAAAGTAAAGTACGCCATAGCGTCATACCCTTGAAGCTTTCTTTGTAGAGGAAAGACTAAGTTTTCTAGATGGGGAAAAAAGGAAAAAAATGAGGCGAGCCTTGGGCCTTACTTGGGCTATTAGATTGTTTTCGTCATTATTGACTATCCACCTTTGAGGCTTTGCTCTTGAGTTTCGTGCTATATCAATTGTAGTCTTCGCATGTCATCTTTTGTCTCTCTTTTCTCACTCTTCTGTACCCTTTTTCCCTCTGATTGTGCAGTCTTGTTGATAGACCATAGGACACTTCTGTTGAGACGGAGACCTGCTTGACTTACAACCCACCGAGAACGTATGTAGACAGGTCGAATCAATCGAATCAGATCATATCAACCAGTGTCTTTCATTGACTGTCGCAAACATCAATTATCGACATCAACATCAACATCAACAGCGACATTGACAGAGCCGGGTCTACCGCGTCGATGTCCACTTGTTCTGCTCGGGCCATCCATGTCCCCTGCCTCGCCCCTTTCTGAGTCTTCTCCGCCAATAACAGCCTCCACTGTTCCCTCCGCCCCTCGACTGCTGCACCACCGCCTGCCTTTCTCTCCTCCTCCTCCATCATTATCCCTATTATCCTCGCGGCTATTTTTGTTACTACTACTGGCCATAGTAGTTTTTTTCAGGCCACTCCTCTATTCCTGTCGTCTAGTGGCTCAGTCCTTGTTCCCAAAACGGCTCCCTCAACGGCCTGGAAACACTCGCACATACTATCATCGCCCGAGGCTGAAGAGAATTCCACCACTCGCCTCCACCGCCATCACACCCAGCGTTCCCTCGAGTCCGATCGTCGTGCCTCATCATACTTATCACCGTTTATCGAATATCCCGCCCGAAACAGCACGAAGAAACCCAACCTCCGGCAGAAGCAACTCCAAAGACGGTCGCATTCATTCCTCACCACTACCATACTCCGACCCCCCGCTGTCCGACTTGCTAACCCAGTCAATTACGTACCCCGAATTACCCCAGTCACAGTCCCGCATCCACTGCAGATCTCCGACGAGTGCCTGCCGCTGGAAGCGCACCGAGACGCCCATCCGCTTCTGACCATCCCCGAACGACGCCGCAGTCGGTTGTCACAGAGCCCAACTAGTTTGGTAGTAGAGCGCAGTCAAGGCGAGGCCGAGAGTGGGCGCTCCAGCATCGCAGTGCCTCGAGGGCAGGTGCGCAGTGGCACGTTCGATCGCAATTCCGCTCTGCAGGAGATGTCCGAACAGGGGGAACACAGCAACAATGGTTCTCACGAGGGGAAAGAACTGAGGTCGCCGGAACGGGCCCATCTAGCCCAGGACACAGGTCGCCCCCGCCATATACCGTCACAGATTTCCCTGCGATCACAATCGCAAATCGCCTCGATTCCATCAAACACCGGTGCACCACCGACCGGCGGAGATGCTGAAGTCGCGGAGGAGCTGGCATGGGGCCCCGCTCATCCTTGCTACCCTCATGTCAATCCACATGTTCCCCTCGGGTCGCAAGAGTACCTCACAACACGAATTATTCGAATACGACGCGATTGGATGGTGAAGGGGGATCTGGCGCCGACGTTCTCGAACCTCTATCCTGAGATTCTGGACCCATTACTACCGGAACAGGAGTTTCGCCGGGTGATTGCGGCGGTGAACGAGGAACTCATCAAGGCCTTTGATCCGTTCAGTTTCCGCAATCTGGTTGATGGCGCGCTTGGTCTGGTCACGGGTTGGTTGTGGGAAGATATCGGTGCCCCTGGTATTAAAAGCCATCTGCAACGAGTGGAGGCCTGGCTTGACAAGTGGAATCGCGAGATCGGCGCGAAGGAAGGGGTCCATATATGGAGTCTGCGGCGGACGGCATATTTGTCCTTGGACATCCAAATCCCGGATCCCAAGGTTGGCATCGTCCAGAGCGAGGGCGTGTCCCTGCCGGGAACGAGTCCAAGCAGTGGCGTTGGGCTTGGATTCTAGCTGCGACACGTCAGCTGTACGGTCATCTGCGCCCTTGCCTTGTTTCTCTTCCTCTTACTTTAATAACCTTATACCCCTTTTAATTCTTGTATACTCCTGCAACGGCCGTTGCGCGTGATATCTAGCGGGTTGGAGGCGAATTCGGAAATACTGGGCTTTTACTATTGGATCTTGTCATCTTTGTGATATCCACGTCCGTCAGACTTGTTTCTAGAATTGAATCAGTTGCAGGACATGCCGATCTGTTCATATGCATATTCTTCATTGCGTACGGCCATCTGCTGTACCGTGCCTTGTATGTACTTAGGGTCTTGCATCTTAAGCTGCCAAATCTACGTGCAGTAACTCATCAACTGAGCATCACAGTTTCATGTAAGCAGTTCGTAAATATCATTGAGAATTGGCGATAATTATTGAATTGATTGAATTGATTGACTTGATTGATAAAGTTGGAGGCAAAATGTTCTGGACTAACTGACCGACTTCCGCTTCCCCACCTCCGGCCCCAATTATCCTGAGACTGAGAGCTTCTCCGGCAAGATCCCCAATTTCATCCCCCTTTGCCAGGGCACCTGCACCTCTCCCACGACTCATATCAAAATGCTCTCCGGCATTCTCGTCTTCAACCAAAAAGGCGAGAACCTCATCTTCCGCGCCTTTCGCAATGACTGCCGTCCGCGCCTGGCCGACATCTTCCGCATCCAAGTCATCTCCAACCCCCAAGTGCGCTCGCCGATTCTGACCCTGGGATCGACGACGTTCAGCCATGTCAAACACGAGAATATCTACCTGGTAGCGGTGACCAAGAGCAATGCCAACGCGGCCTTGGTGTTTGAGTTTCTGTACCGCCTGGTGCTGCTGGGGAAGAGCTACTTTGGGAAATTCGATGAGGAGGCCGTCAAGAATAACTTTGTTTTGATTTACGAGTTGTTGGATGGTGAGTTTGAGTCCATCCAAGTGGAGTTAAGTGATACAAGGGACTGACTGACTGACGTTCTAGAAATCCTCGACTTCGGCTACCCCCAAAACACCGACCCGGACACGCTCAAGATGTACATCACAACGGAGGGCGTCAAGTCCGCCATCGTCAACAACCCGACCGACTCAAGCCGGATCACAATGCAAGCGACGGGCGCGCTCTCCTGGCGCCGCGCAGACGTCAAGTACCGCAAGAACGAAGCCTTCGTGGACGTGATCGAGGACGTGAACCTACTCATGTCCGCAACAGGCACCGTGCTCCGCGCCGACGTCACCGGCCAGATCGTCATGCGCGCCTACCTCTCCGGCACGCCCGAGTGCAAGTTCGGACTGAACGACCGCCTCCTCCTCGACGGCGACGGCGGCAGCGGGCCCGGCAGCGGCGGCGGCGGCTCGCTGGGACGCAACGCCCCCTCCGGCAGCAAAGCGACGCGCGCGGCTGCGGGATCCGTCACGCTGGAAGACTGCCAGTTCCACCAGTGCGTGAAACTAGGCCGGTTCGACGCGGACCGGATCATCTCGTTTGTGCCGCCGGACGGCGAGTTCGAGCTGATGCGGTACCGCGCCACGGAGAACGTCAATCTCCCGTTCAAGGTGCACCCGATCGTGCGCGAGGTCGGCACCACCAAGGTCGAGTACAGCGTTGCCATCAAGGCGAACTACAGCTCCAAGCTGTTCGCGACGAACGTCGTCGTGCGCATCCCGACCCCGCTGAACACGGCCAAGACGACTGAGCGGACGAGCCAGGGCCGCGCCAAGTACGAGCCAGAGCATAACAATATCGTCTGGAAGATTGCGCGGTTTTCTGGCGGGAGTGAGTATGTGCTGACGGCGGAGGCGACGCTGACGAGCATGACGAATCAGAAGGCGTGGAGCCGTCCGCCGCTGAGTCTGTCGTTTAGTCTGTTGATGTTTACCAGTTCGGGGTTGCTGGTGCGCTATCTCAAGGTGTTTGAGAAGAGCAACTATAGTAGTGTCAAGTGGGTGCGGTATATGACTCGTGCGGGCAGTTATGAAATCAGGTACCTCCCTTCCCTTCTTCATGCTATGCTGAGAACGTGACTAACGATTGCAGATTCTAATGCATCTTCATCTTCGCTACGACATTGAGCTGGGTGTTTGGCGTTCGGATCGTTTATCACTACCATCTGCATTTTGTACTATTTAGTTCAGGTCCTCTACAAATACAAGCACAATAATAGACTTTCTGATAAACCGAGTCTGAGTCGTTTATTCCGAGAACAATACATGCTGTGAGGTTGGACAAAGAACGCTCAGCATAAAGAACAAAGAAAGATCACAAGTTCTGTTTCTGGTTGCACATGGAATGACATCAGATGAGAGTATAATATACAAGGGCACAATATATAGACAGGATAGATCACAGCAAAAGCCGCCAGACAATTGCATATAATCAGTGACAGTGACAAAACCAGAAGATAATAATACAACCACCACCGTAACACCCGTAGATAAAGTCGAAAGTAAAAGTCGAACGAATGTCGTAAAAATACATAGCAGGGGATAAAAGAAAAGTATATCCGTGAATCAGGTATCAGGTATCGGTATCTAGTTCAATAGCAGTCAATCGCGTCGTGGCAGGAGTCCGAGGTGAAAAGGGAGTGCTACAGCCAACTCTCATTAATTCTCCCACGGACCATCCGCCGTCCACGTCGCAATCCCACATTCCCCTCCCCGATGAGCGCCTCCCACCTGCGCCCAACGCTATCCTGATCCTTGCCGAGTCGGCGCGCGCAGTCATCCCAGTCGCGCTTGGAGAGCTGGAACTTTTCCAGGACAACCTCCACAAGCTGCCTGTCATCTTCCGAGGTCCAAGAATCTGGCCCCGATTCTTCAATGGACGGTAGCGCTGCGTCAGGATCAAACTGCGACTGCGATGAGGGAGACGGCGAGGGCGGCAGCGGGGCGCGCACTTGCACCTCGTCGCAAAGCTCTTGCTGTCGTCGCTGCGCCGGAGACGGCGGCGACTGTGTAGTGGGTGGTGAATTCAGAGAATAAAAGTCTGACTGTGACAAACCCAGGGGGAGATCGTAGGGGACGTAGCGTCGACGCTTTGGGGTGGAAAATCGGGCGCGTGGAGTGTCGGTTTGGGTTTCTGAGTCTGCGTCGCTGTCGGCTTCGTAGCTGGCGCGCGTGCGCTTGTTTGCGCCGCGGGAGGGTCTGGGTGATCGTTTGGGAGAGGAAGGTCGAGCGCGTGTTTGCGTCTCTGGCTTTCGCGGTCGTGTGGAGGATGTGGATGATGTGGATGATGTGAAGGGGCTCTGGAGACGTTCTGGTTTGGCTCGTCGCGAAGAAGGTGCGGGAGAGCCACTGAGAAGAGATTGGAGAGCGCGACAGGTTCCTAGTAACCCGTTGCTTGATGGAAAGTAGTCGTTGTCGGACGGGGGAGGCGTTGAGAAGAGGCGGTTGGGTGTGAAGCGCGACCGGGTTGATGAGCGTCGCATATCGCAGGAAAGCGCAGAAGGGAGCAACATGGTTGCGGTTGGATGTCAAATTTAGGAAGTGAAACGGAGTGAAGGATTGTAGAGATAGATCTGTAGTCGTGGTGTTGAATGAAGGGAATGGCTTTGTGTGTGCGCGCAGAGGAATGCGCCAGGCGCGAAGTGTTTTGCGCCGGGGGAGGTCCAGTCGGCAATAAAACGCGATATGAAAATCAAAATGAGTGGATTATGGACTCTGAAATGAGCGCTGTTGGATGGAATAGTTTCCGCGATATGCGACTGAGTTGATGGATGGAATAGTGATGGAGGATGAAGAGACCGGTGGGAGTTGAGTGGAAATAATAATGCAGCGACAATTAAATTTTGGGAGGTTGAGGGAATAAGGAGGGACAGTCAGTGTGTCTGTCACAGAGTGGAGTCCGGCGATAAGCTAAATAATAACAAATATGGAGGGATATTATCAGACATCCCGTGGTTTGTCAAAGAACGTTTTTCCCAATAATGGATAAAGAAGAGTCTGCAGAATCTTCAGGCACTTTCTTTGAGTGCAAAAATAGACGAAGGATGAGGCACTGGTCTGAAAGGACAAAGACTCGATCCTTTCTCTCTCTCCCTCTTCTCTTAGTTCGCTTTCTGTCCTTGATATCTCCTCACCAGGTGGGAGGCCCCGTCTTATTTCCTACGTCTCGCTTGAATTGACGCTCCTTGATCAAATTCATGAACTACTTACGTCCTCTGTCTGATCTACAGTCCCTGTCTACGTACATTATGATTCTCATCGACTCCAACTGAGACACGAGGGGGAGAGGGGGAAAGGCGTATGAAAGTTCGACCTTGCATCATAGCCCCCAGCCAGAAGCCAAATCTTCAACTGACAACGGTTCATCCGTGACACGCATGAAGTCATTGCTTTCTAGCCTGAGCTGCTCGGAAGGATCGGGTGAGCATTGCATGTGCAGCTGCATGTGCATGTGCATGCTTCGTTGGTCATGTTGACAGTATATTAGCGTGTTGTAAGATGAGGATATGGACCAATACAGTTAGGAGAACATCTTCCAAACGGTTCTCGAAATCAATGAACTAGCTCGAATAGAAGTCACAAGGAGAACTCTGTCTCTCTTCCCAAGGAGTGTTGTCCATTTGTCCCTCCATTCTCTCCCTCAAGGAAAACATCCTGCGGTGCATCCCAATCCTCTCCAGCAGCAGTAATAAAGACCATCCTATGTCCTGTAGACTTGCTTAATTCTCTAAAATCTTCTATCATCCACAGAGTCCTCTTTCTTCTCCCAATTCTGGTGGCACATACGAAATTCATCCACGGCAATGACACGGCTTCCCAATCAGGTAATATTACAAACACGACGCGAGTCGCGTCAAGACGCGTTCAATCCGCGTTTCGCGTCAACCAATGAGCAACTTGACACCTCAGGCTCCGCGCACGTTGTGTGCTCGACACCTGAAGATCCGGCCACGATTCCACTTCAAGTTAGTTAATGCGAAGACAAACTGAGTTAATGATGGAGTAGTTTACTCCGTACCTGACTCCGCTACTTGCTGTACGGAGTAGTACCAGAAACGTGCTTCAATCCCTGCCGAACTGCAAGGGAACCGATGAAAATCCTCCTATCGTCCCATCTTATCAGTGATATCGATAAGCCATCAACCCACCGTCTTCCCCCCTTGTCCCTTGCTTTTTGAGACATTCACATTCTTGCTCGTCGGGAAGCCTTGACCTTACGTCTTAGGAGCTCGAGACTGACAACGTGCTGATCAATTAGCCGAGTTCCTCTCTGGGTGGCGGGACTGGCGGAGGCCTTCTCCTTTGTCCCTACTTCCTTCAGCCTTGTGTTTCACCAGACCTAGGAAGCCAGGCTGTGCTCCATTGAAACCAGTGACATTTTGTCTCTGCAAGTCAACCCTGCATGAGTATCAATGAATGTCCTTGCTTGCTCTAGTGTGATGCAAAGATCTCCTCGTGAGGCTGCCTGGTCCTTGGGCGGCCCCAATGCATTATCTTGCAGCTCCTGCTGCCCTATTCCCAAGGTTCTCGGTGCATGCGTCATGCTTAACTTGAAGCCACAGTCATATTTCTTTGATATCTGGCCGGTGATACAGCCCGTAACAAAGACAGCGACGACATATATCTCCGGTATGGGGATCCTTGACAAAGAGCTTCATGTGTCTTCAAGGGCCGAGTCTACGAAGGGAACCGGGGCCTGAGACATCCTATGCCCCCTGATCGGCTCTACGCATCAAGGGCTCACATCACCAGGCAACCGAGAGAGAAATTAGCGTGGATTCTAGAGTGACCGTTAAGCAGAGTAGTCTCTCCGACTCTTGCTCAGATCATTTGCTCCATTTCCAGTGGCCACAAGGATGACGCCTTCTGACCTGAGGCGAGATCTTTTCCCAGTCCCTGAACATCCTTACTCTCAGAATTAGAACTTCGGTCCAAAATGTCTCAGTCTCCTCCGATTGGGATATTTTCGAGTGAGCGACTAGTACACCAGGATGTGCAAGGTAAAGGAGCGCCGTGGTCAGGCGCTCATCGATATTCCTTTATGAAAAAGGTTCCAACCTATGACTTGATGGAGCTGAAGGAGACCATTACATGAAATACAAGCCAGGATGGCTTAAACATGTCCAAAATGCTTTTGCCGGATCCGTTCCATCACCAGCTCCTCAGGCATAGGTTGTAGAAATTTGTCAATCTCATGGACCCAAAAGGAGTTCTGTGGGTTGACTTGATGGGCAGAAGTATATTCCCAATATGAAGGATACCAACCAGCAGTTTCCCAATCAATAATACCAACAATATCATCTCCACGTACGAGGATGTTGAGGCTGCTAAGATCGCCATGAGTAAATACCAAAGGCCAAGACTTGCTTTGTTGGTTAATAAGTTCCTGAACATCAGGGTCAAGTCTCGAATCAAATTCCGTGCCCATGCGTAAATGTCGATGGAAGCCGTGGATCGTATCAAAAGGACCGAAGCGCAAGGAACGGCCCGGCACACGGCAGTCATAAAGTGATCCACGGTCGACAGAAGCAACCCCCGTGCCTTCTGGGGGTTGTAGGTCCCGCACCTCGCGGACCATGTTTGCTAATTGGGAAAGTAGTTTCGCCTTTGAATCCTCACTTCGTTTCACCCAGCCGCTGCCAATCATGCGTCCCTTAATCCTTTCCATCAGGATGTACGTCCGCCCAGAACGAGTAAATGCGCAGAACACTTTGGGTACGGGGGTAGATGTATGTTGTCATAGGAAATGCATTGTTGATGCTTCAGATAAATGTACACGATTGCCGTACTTGGCGCATAGTTTATCCGTGAGCATGAGAACGCCCCCTTGTCGAGGTTGAATACGCTTAAGGATTTTGATCGCTAGAAGTGTCGAGCACCGATACAAAATGTTGTCATTGATTGGTTTGGATGCGCTTAACGACGCGGTGGATGGCGATGAGGGAGGCCCTTTTTGACTCGACGACATTATGACTGTATTCGCTAGAAGGGAAGGTTGAAGTGAATGTAGAGATGATGGCCGAGTTTACCGTGTCACGCTTGATAGCAGCTCGTCTTAGGTTGGTCTGTGCTGAAGATGCGGATACAATCATGGAATACCATATCTTCCGAAGATATAAGCGCGTAGTCTGTCTTAGATATTCTTCTTGATCTGAGAACAATCTAGCAATCATACAGAATACTTCACTGAAATTTGAACATTTTTGTCATCCTTTTCGCTTCTGTTATCTCCCTCCGTACTGGTACATCTCCCACATCCTGGCGCTCGCCGATTTGGATCAAATCCAGTTTTTGACAATGTTCGTGCCGTATACCACGTGCTGTCGCTTCCCGGTGATACTATTTCTGACCTCCTCATAGACCTCATTCTCGAGTTCCTCCCTTGTGTTCTGAGAACGCTTCTTTCCTGTTGGGCAATCGTTGATGCCATCCAAGAGCGCAGTATTGGCCTTCGAAAGATCCGATATTATAGATGGAATTACCCACTCATACAGGTTGAACTGATCGCTTTCATCTCGGAGTACTTCTGATCGTTCTGAAGTCTCCAGGCTCGACTCAGAAGAATCTAGCTTCCTTGCTTCTGGGTCAGTCTCGGTAGAGTCGTTTTCCAGATCATGGAGTCGACGTGGATTGTTGGCCAGTTGGCCGTGTGGCGGTAGGTCAGGGTCAGAAAGTGTCGGCGAGAGGTCTCTGCGTTGTCCAGGCGGAGGCGATTCCTTTAACGTCGTCTCTTGAGCGATACTTGCCCTTGGAAGAGCTGACTCAGAAAACTCGCTTCGCAAATCACCTTGGGAATGTTGAATCTGGCCGACATCTCCGTTCGTTTTGCGGGCTTGAATCAGGTCGCGGAGATCGACCATCAGTGGCACCTTCGGTGCCCGAGGCTTCCAGTCTCTGATGGATCGCTTGTAGAGCGCTTCAAACGCCTCTTTATGAGCAGGGTTTGTGAACCAGCAATGACCCAATGCTTGCTTCACATCCATGCGCTTTGTCTCATCGAAGACCAAGAGACGAAGAACAAAGTCTTTCGCCCGCTTGCCAATCTTATTCCAGGTCAAATCCGCCTTGAGACTGTCGAGGGCAGCCTGTCGATTGCCCTGGCTGGTTTCCTGCTCGGGCGATGGACTGCCGAAAGGAGGTTCCCCAGTCAGAAGCACGGTCGTCACACAACCTAGGGACCAAAGATCTACGGCTTTCGTATAGCCTTTTCGGCTGGATCGAAGGACTTCGCTAGGGAAAAAAGTCAGTATATCAAAGTATGGAAGCCTGAGTTGTACTTACGGAGCACTATAATCATACGTGCCGATTTTTGTGGACATTCTTTCAATTCGGGGCTGTACCAGCCTCGCACATCCAAAGTCAGTGAGCACCACTCTGCTCCCATCTGCCAGGGACGTCATGAGGATATTGTCTGGCTTCAGGTCTCTGTGAACAATATTCTGTTCATGGAGGTAGCCCAGGGCCATGAGGACCTGTCTCACGATCACGGCGGCTTCAATGTCACCAAGCTTTCCACCTTTGTACTGGATGAACGAGAACAAATCTCCAGCAGTCACGAGGTCCTGGAAAAGATATCTTTCTTCAGTTAGTGCGATCTTTGAATCTTATCAAGGCTCGCCTCACATTGTATTGCTCGATCGGATCACCTTTTCCACTATAATAATATTCGGCTTTGATTGTCCGTTAGTGCCCTTCTGACGAGGTTCAAGCAAAACCTACATGACAGAGCCTTGCCAGAATCCTCGCTTCCCGGTCATATATTTCGAGTTTCTCCTGGATTTTCCTTGCGATGTAGCCATTGTGTGCGCGCGCTGCAACCACGCGGTCCGTATGCACTTCAAAGAACCTGGACCTTTTACCGTCAAGCTCTTCAATAACCCTGTCTTTTAAAGTCCGGAGGTCGACGATCTTGCACGCAAGCTGCTGACCAGTCTCTTTGTTGAACGCCATATGCACCTGCCCATACGCTCCGGATCCTAATTTTCGCTGTGTAATCGTGTACTGGTCCTCGAAAACCTACCCGCAATCAGCTTGGCTTCGAACCGTAGGAGAAAATAAGAGCCCACCCTCATCTCAACTCTCTGCAGCATGTCAAAGTGCTCCTCTTCTCTGTGGCGGTCTCGTCGGTACAAAAGGTGGACGCTCGGGGACAGTTTCAGAATATCGCCATCACTCAGGAGAAAGCTACCATTTCCCTTTCCCATGGGAAAGTTGTTCCACGAGGTGCCGTTCAGCGAGATATCTTGAGCGTATACCAACGGTGCGACTTCGTCGGGGTTTTCTTGGTCGAAGATGATGGTGTAGATTCGGAGGTGTCGGTTTGAGATGAATGGATCGTCTACGACGTATTGGCTGGTATTCCCAATTAGCATTGGAGATTTCATAGAAAGAGACTCTTCGTACCATCGCTTTCGGTCTCGACCGACGTATATCTCGTCATCGCTGGATATATTCAATGGGTTGCTTGTCTGTCCAGTCCGTGGGTTCACTTTCAGAAGTGTACCGACATAACAGCCTGGACAGGAGGGCTGGTGCTCAGACATTATATAAAGTAGGAATGACAGTGGTAAGGAGATATGGAAAGCTCATGAGCGCGGGCTAAAAGAAAGGTGTGATCATGCAAGGCTAATGATGACGGTGGGCGTGTCGCTGAAGAGGTTCAGGAATCTCAAGCGGCGCATAGCACCTCACAGTCGAAGTCAGGTGCTGTGTGCAATAGTAGTAGTCACTGGCCAATTCTGCGGGTCGAAAAAACCATCATCCAATTCAGCTTCATTTCAATCAGTTCTATTTCGTACAGGACATCAATGTTCGCAAATTTCAATCATCAAGTGTTGACACATCTCACCGATTACTTCCCTGCATCCTTCGAATGCGTTCCTCAGCTGCTCTAGCGCGACGCTCTCTCTCCAGTCTCATCCTCATCTCCGGAGTCATTCCCCTCATTTCTTCTTCTCTCTTTTCAGATGCTGTCTTTTCTATCGCTCCTAATGCTCGGCCTCCCGCTCTTCTCGATTCTTGCAGTGAGGCTGCTCTAGCAGCTTCCTCCTTCTTTAATCGCTCTAATTCGGCTTTGCGCCTCTTTGACTCTTCCTCCTCTGCAGCTTTCCGCTCCCTTTCTGCGCGACTATCAACTTCCTCCTTGGATACCGCTGTTGGGACCTTGGCAGCGTCCCAGTTCCATTTCGATTCCCCTAGATCGTGACGTGCAATGCGGAACGCATCACGCGTAGCCCGGTCACCGGCAAGCTCAAAAGCAGTCTTTCCTTCGCCGTTGAGAATCGATGGATCGGCCTCGGCCTTTGTAAGAAGGGCAGAAACTACCGACGGGGAGTTGAGATTTGCTGCAAAATGCAAGGCAGTAGGACAGCGGAAATTATGCGGAGAGTCCGATGGGCGGAATGCGAAGGACGGAGATATCGAGTTTTTGGTGAGATAAGACATCAAAGCTGGTACTTTGGACCGTCGAATCAGGGCTTGGATCTGAGAAGTATGCAAGATAGCTTCCTCCTCCTCCTTCGACACTTTGGGCTTCTGCTGCTGCGGCCTTGGTGTTGGAGGTTTGACCGCTTCTGCAATCTGTTTTGCCTCTGCTGCTGCAAGGGCTGCTTCATCGATCTGGCTTACTTTGACGCGAGTAAGTTCTTTGAAGCATCTCATAAGCTCGTCTTGCGTGGCTCGACGGGTGCTGAATGGGAACCCGCGTATTCTGGGATCATTTTGTTTTAGAAATTGACCCTCGTATTGACCGAACAGGATTTTTCGGTTGGTATTCCCAGTCGCTCGAATGAACAGCAGTTGCGCATCATCGATCATCTGCTTCCAGTCTCTCAAGAGCTCCCTGATCTCCTTCTCCAACGCAGCCTCGTTATACCGTCGAAGACTGGAACCAGCCGAATGTGCGGCTCCTCGAGCGGCGTCACTAGCGGATTGAGCACCACCCTGCTTCCGTCTCGTTGTATAGCGGTGGAATGACTTGTGGGCTATGACGCGGGCCTGCCGCTCCTCAACTCCACCTTGTTTGCGATGAATTTCGGGGGCCAGAGAGACCAACATGGCAGCGAAATGGCCACCTCCTATCATGCACATGAAGATATGCGGACTGTGGGTAGTTCCATTCGCTTGTGGTTGCGCATTCGGTCTTTGTGCGGGTAGCGGCGATAGTTGCTTCTTTCGCAACGAATCAACGAGGTGCTTAGGCTCATCTTGTTCGGCATTCGAGAACAAAGCTCTATAGACGCCTAGTGATGTGTTGGATGGCAACAGAGAGCTTGAAAACCAGTAAAGAGGGTTTTTGCCAGCCCGCTTTTTGTTTGGCGACTCCTCCGTCTCTTCAGCTGCCTGGGCTATCCTGGCCTGCCTTTTCAGCAAGGCCGAGAGCTGTCCATCTTCTTCATCGTCTTCCTCCTCCGACGACTCGGAGCCAGATATCGACTCATCCAAATCTCCAACGGCTTTAGCAAATTGTGCCTCGTCTAAAGTAGGGTTGCCTCTAGATTGCGCTTTGACGTTGAATCTGTGGTGGTCCGACCGAACATGCTCTCGTTGTT
>JAABUG020095224.1:0-50944 GCA_011319215.2 Scortechinia acanthostroma
AACAGAACCACTCGGAACTTGTCCAATGCTGACGACTACAGGCCCTATGATGTTTGCTCCTCTTTCGGAAATGGTTGGGCGCAGGCCTGTTTACGCTATTACGCTCCTGCTTGCGGTTATCTTCGTCATACCTTGCGCAGTTTCCAAGAACATCGCTACGCTTATCGTCTGCAGAGCCATCGATGGCATCGCGTTCAGTGCTCCCATGACGTTGGTCGGCGGTACTCTGGCTGATCTGTGGAGGAATGAGGAACGTGGTGTCCCCATGGCTGCTTTCTCCGCCAGCCCTTTCATCGGTCCCGCCATCGGTCCTCTTGTTGGTGGTTATCTCTGCCATGCTGGTTGGAGATGGCTTTACTGGATCCAGCTGATTCTGGCCTTTGTCGCCTGGGTCCTGATTACCTTCACTGTCCCGGAGACATATGCCCCAATGATTTTGAAGAAGAGAGCAAAGAAATTGAGGAAGACTGAAAACGATCCGAAGTATGTCACCGAGATGGAATTGGACGCTCGCCCCATGGGAGAAAGATTGCGCATCTTCATGATCCGCCCATTCCAGCTCCTGTTTTTGGAACCCATTGTTCTGTTCATCTCCATTTATATGTCCGTCTTGTATGGCTTGCTATACATGTTCTTCGTCGCGTAAGTTGACACTTCCTTGTGAGATTGTTGTCGAGGACTGAACTGACAGCTCATTCCTAGCTATCCCATTGTTTACCAAAAAGGAAAAGGATGGGGCTCAGGCCCTACTGGTCTGATGTTCATTCCTTTGGCCATTGGTGTCTTGGGTAGCGCCGCCTGTGCTCCTTTTGTCAACAAGCACTATCTTACACTTGTTAAGAAGCACGGTGGAAAGCCCCCAGCTGAAGCGCGTCTGATCCCTATGATGCTTTCATGCTGGTTCATCCCCATCGGGCTCTTTATCTTCGCCTGGACGTCATACCCGGACGTCCACTGGATTGGCCCTTGCATTGGTGGCTTCCCCGTTGGATTTGGCTTTATCTTCTTGTACAACTCCGCAAACAATTACCTCGGTATGTTCTCTTCAATTTCCTCATTGATGGCATAGTACTAATTGCTACTCCAGTGGATACATACCAGCATCAGGCAGCCTCTGCCCTTGCCGCAAAGACTTTCCTCCGTTCCATGTGGGGTGCTTCCACTGTATTGTTCACTGAGCAGATGTATGACCGCTTGGACGATCGATGGGCCAGTTCATTGCTAGCCTTTATCGCACTGGCTTGCTGCGCAATCCCCTACGTCTTCTACTTCAAAGGCGCTTCAATTCGTCGTTACTCTAAGTTTGCCTTCGCCGACGACGAGGAGCAGCAGGGTCCCGGAGCCAAGCACTAGAGATCTTTGATGCATGTCTTTCTCTTCGAGGGGTTCGAACTTTAGAAATGCTATCGCATAGCCGATATCTTCTTTACTAATACTTTGGGTTTATCATGCATGTTTTGCCGGTGTTTACTTCTTGATTACGATTCAAGTCATCTGAATGGCATAGAAAAAAGCGGAGTCGTGTGGAATTGTTTGCGGAAGCATTGATAGATATCATATACCAATTACAATAGAATTAGACTAATAGTTATTATTTCGTTCAGCTTCTTTTATACTGCTTTACCTCAATATGAGTAACTTATTATTCGCTTAGAGTCTGCCATCGCCATCGCTATTTCATGTTCGTAGTCACCTGACGTCATCCCTTCCCTTCTTTGGAATTAGGGTTGGCCTTCCCCGCTCCAATCACGTGCAGCGCAGATGACTGCTTAGTAAGGCAGTAACATCGGAGACCCCAACTCGGAAGCTCAGGCCGCCCGCACCACGGCTTTCTTCAGATGCGGTGCTAACCTGCAGAATGCTGAGAACTGTGGCTCTGAACACTTGATTCGGGATCTACTACTTGTATTTCTCTTGAATGACTTCTTGACCCCACCGTCGATTGATACATCTCGCGCCGCACCCGCTCTTCCGCTTTACTCCATGATCTCCGAGGTTGGCTCCGCCGCGTCTCTCATCGCATCTTTATAGCCACAAAAGCGCACGCAGCACTTTGGCATTTCTCGATAGAGTGCTGGATATTCATATATTCCCAATGGCGTCCCCCTACCAAGGCTCAATGTCGTTCTCACCGTCTGCAGCCGGTTCCGACATGACCGGCCCTACCTCACGATCTGTATCCGACCTCCCGCAATCCCAAGTTGACGCGATTATCCGAACAAAACGAAAGGCGCGCGAACC
Source organism: Scortechinia acanthostroma (assembly GCA_011319215.2). Taxonomy (NCBI): domain Eukaryota; kingdom Fungi; phylum Ascomycota; class Sordariomycetes; order Coronophorales; family Scortechiniaceae; genus Scortechinia; species Scortechinia acanthostroma. Next base: position 2,242 of record JAABUG020095224.1, read on the forward strand.
CAAAGCCTGTTATCCCTGCCACGCACGCAAAGTTAAATGTGACCGCAAGCTTCCGTGCGACGGCTGTGTTAAGCGCGACCATGCCGATCTCTGCTCGTACGAGCGGCCGTCGAAGAAAAGGATTATAGCGAGTTCGATCCCTCCAGCATTCAGCGAGAGCCCCGCTGGCGTCTCCCAGTCCGGTGTGGCAGAGCCTACGGTGTCGGCCGTCCAGGAGGAGCCTCATCTGCGGATCAAGCAGGAGGCCGGGGCAAGTCGGATTAACTCCTTGGGATCCGCGAACCGGATATCGATTGCGCGGGAGGAGTGGGACAATGTTCGCAATAGGTTGAAGGAGATGGAGAAGACTATTTCGAACTTGCGAGTTGGACTGGAACGGGCCGAGGAGGGCCCCGGTGGGATCCTGGAGACGGGCAGTGCGCATAGTGGTGACGGGAGTAATCGGTCCAAGGCTGCTTCTCCGGAACGGGAGGGCATTCATGCCGCGAACACTTTGGGCGAAGGCACTGTGCACTTGGGATCTCGATCCGTCCTTGCGTACATTCTCAACAACAAGTCCGGGTCTGATCAGCTCCAAGCTCTGCTTGAGGGTGGGATCCTTCCGAAGTTGGGTCTTGACAATGAGTCCGCCACATATCCGTTCGTCGATTTGTGGTCTTCGGAGATGTCGACATTTGATGTTAGCGCAGTCTGTAGTGCGCTTCCAAGTGATCAGCAGTGCAAGGAGTTAGTTCTCTACCTTTGGCTGGGATTGTGACTGAGCCTCGTGATTGCTAACAGACTGGCAGATTTTTCTTCTACTATCGGGACGTCGCAGGAGCTATTTACCCTGTCATTGAAGATATCCAGCAATTTGAAATGAACCTCGATCTTCTATTACGGAGTAGAGCAGCTATGGGTGGCGTATACCGAACGGACACGGATCAAGCGCAGCGACCTTTTGGTGTCACTATAGCTTACTTGGGTCTGCTCTTCGCCGTGCTGGCTTCTGGCTGTCAATCATCCGACTTGCCTGGAAAAGAGAGAGAACTGACTTCTCAAGTCTATGGTATGTTGCAATTGAAACTTGCACGATCATTCTAACTCACTACTCACTGAATCTAGTGTGCTGCTCCTACCAATGTCTCCGGATGACCAATTTCCTATCGCAACCTACCATAGAAGCCATTCAAACTCTGTTGGTGATTGGTAACGTCTTGTCGTACAATATGAACCCTGGTGTCTCTTATGTCTTACTTGGTGAGTGAATAAGGGAGCTTTCCGTGAACTCGTTGGCTGATTGGCGTCAGGCATGACACTTCGTATGGGACTTGCGCTTGGTCTCCATGTAGAATCAAGTCGCTTCTCACAAGAGGAGCGGTACCGTAGACGACATGTTTGGTATAGTCTCCCGGCCTTAATCGAGGTTTTTTTACATCGTGCTAATGCTGTTTAGGTGGTCTATGGCATGGCAGGACAGTCATTTCTCTCTCTCTTACGATCGACCGTCAACTACCGCCGTCAGTCAGCCGGATATCGCGTACCGCGAAGACGCGAAGCCTGGAGAGTTCGCGTACTTTGAAACTCTTTGCCGGATAATCTCGCTGGCTCTCGAGGTCGTACGCTCCCGGATGCTTAGCTCTCACTCACAAATGAGCTTCAAAACCATACAAACTTATAAAGAAAGGATTCAACAAATTATGATTGAAGCCAAACCGCATTTGCGTGACCGCAAGTACTGCCTTTCATCCACAGAACATTTGGAGAGGGTTGTACTGAAGCTGCATGCGTCCTACTTTTCTTCCGAGCTGCTACGTCCTGCACTCAAATCCCAACCCGACTCCAACGACCCAATTACGGTCAGCATGCGCGATGATTTTGTCAGGAATTTGATGACAACTGTCGAGGCATACATTGAGATGCATACAATAAGTTCTCATGCGTCGCGCTCCTGGATTACTATGCAGCGAGCGATCAGTTCAATGTTCCTTCTCGCAGTCACGGAAGAGTCTAAGACGGACCCCCAGTTTTGGAACCTGTTGCACCAGCTCAAAAACATCATTGGCGAACGCGCCAACGAAGAAGGCATCGTCGGACTAGGTCCTGCTACAGCCGCCTCTGCTGGTCCTCCAGCCGACGGCACGGCTTACGGTACGGTTTCCGGAGCTGCGAATATGACTGGGACTAGTCCTGCTACTCTTGACCCGATCTCTCCAGTCCCTGCGCCCCTACCGCTCGAGGCACAGACCCCGTGGGCTAAGCCATTAACCAAGACCTACCGTGCTTTGGAAAAGCTAGAAGCTGCGTTCTCTTCCCTGAGCAACCGCGTTGCCGGTTACAATGGCGGCTCAGCATACCGGAACCTCTCGGCGGGTTCAGCAACCGCACCTAATCTTGTTCCTCCTGTATCCGTCGGTGGTATGACACCTAGCGTTGGGTCGCTGCCGCCTCCGACGCCTGAGAGTTCCACAAGTGGAGAGTGGTCCATACCTACTATCCTTGACCGCGCGGCGGAGTACATTCATCCTCCGCTTTGGGGCTGACGTTGATGCCGACAACATGTTAGAGGTATGATGGCTCTCCTACGCTACTAAGTCTTTTTCTGCATTGCTAGGGGTTTATGGGTGTGCACAGGTTCGGGGTGTCATTTGTGGTATTGTCGGACACATCAATCTGATTATGGTCTGTCTGTCGGGCGTTTGATGATTTGATGGCTTGCATGTTATGGACCATACTGCGTGGGAACTCATCGCGTTTAAGCATTTCGAATCTGCTTTTGAAGTCATATTTCATCATCAGTCAATATGGATTTATAATACACACCAACTTCATCATATGACAACACAAAGGACCTCAAATGTTCTCTCATGACTCGATGTACGTCTACTGGACCGCCCTTGCTGGTTTCAGTTTACCAACGCAATCGCCAAATCCAACACCCCAGGACGCATCCCCAGCTACCACCGACATCCTCACCACAGCCCATATGCAAGAAGCGCCTCGGCGACCCATCCGACAACGCCAAAGGCACTTTCCTGCCCTCGTTAATCTCAAGCAAACACCCATAGCTCCCCTCCGGGCAAAGCCATGGTGGAGATGTCCGTGTTGATGTTGCGAGAAGAGATATTCGACAACCATGGTAACAAGGATCTATTTCAACACGCTCAAGCTTCTGGAATAGCTCGAATATACCCCAGAGAGGCCGTCTTGTCTCCCTATCAGCTCCTTTGCTCTGCCTTGTTACTCTCTTTGACCTCACTCAGAATCACCCGGCATCCCAAAGGCGCTAGAATCCCGCCCTGTTATGCATCAGTACTCGCCCCTCTTCTTCACAAACACACAGATGAGTAAGGAGATAGACTCACCGGCGTCATCTTCAACCGATACCCCGGATCCACCCTCCACTCAACCCTTCTCACAACCTCAAACAACAGAATCTTCATCTGCAACAACACAAACCCCTGGCCCAGGCACTTCCTCGAATGCGCATTGAAGGGTATATACGTCCCCCGCACCGTCTCCCGGCGAAACCGCGCCTGCATCTCGCCCACACTCCTGCCCCATCGCTCGGGCTTGAATTCGTTTGCGTCCGGGCCCCAGATCGCTGGGTTGACGTGTACCCCGTATGCGTTCCAGCCGACGAATGTGCCAGCCGGGATGGGGATCTCGTTGCCGAGCATGGCGGGCGCGAGCGTGACGCGGTTGATGAGTTGCGAGACGGGGGGGTAGAGGCGGAGGAGCTCGTAGATGACGGAGGTGAGGTAGGGGAGGGCGTTGACGACGTCGGAGGTTGGGGTGGGAGTGTTTGTGGAGAGGATTTCGGTGCGGAGGTGGGTTTGGACTTCCTTCATTTCATCATCTGTCAATATCATGATGCCATGCAAGAAAGAGGGTGAAGGGGTGAAGGACGGACGATATTCTTCCCGATCTCCCAAAACATCGAGTTAATCAACTGCTGGGCATTCTCATGCGCCGTCAGAAACACTATCTTGAGATTATCCTTGAACTGCTTCTCGGTCAGTCTGCCGTCGCGGTACGCGTCGACGAGCATATGCACGACCATTTCCTCGGCGGTGCCCTTCTCGTTTTCGCGTTTTCGGTCGATGTGATCCAGTACTGTCGCCATGAGGGTATCCCCGAACTCATGCATGATCTCGTACGCCCGCTGCCGGGACTGTATCAGCCACGCGAACTTGTCCATATCGGGAAAATTGAAGAACAGCGGCCGGAAGAGCATGCCCTTGATGACCGACTGGATGGCCTCGAGGCGCACCGCCCCGTGCGGCTTTTCAAGGCTCTGCAGGTCCAGGTCCAGGAAGCTCAATCCCATGACGTCCACCGCCCACTGCTGAACATACGTGTTGACAAGGATACCGGTGTCTCCGTCAGCGCCGGCAGCGGCCTGATCGGCGAGAATCTCATCCACGAACCGCCGCGACTTGAGCAGTATGGGCGTCGTATCAAAGTTCTTCTTCTGCAAGCCAGACTTCATAATCCCCGTGTACAGGCGCCAGGTATCCCCGTGCGCGTTGATGATATTGTCGCCCACCAGTGTCGCGATCACCGACCAGGGAATCTTCTTCTGGCTCCCTGCTTTCGCGTATAGGTCCTCGTTGCGGAACATGTCGGTTAGCAGGTCTGGGCGGGTGACGAGGATGCTCCAGCGGCCGGCGAACCAGATGAGGACCGCGCCATGCGCTTCGAGGGGTTTGCGTAGCCAGCGCTCGTAGATCTCGTCTTGGCCCATTGAGCTCCACAGACCCAAAATGGAGACGTAGAAGGGGATTCGGGGGAGGGGGGGCAGGTCCCATGGAACGTGGAGGTACCAGGCTAGGTAGAGGATTAGGGTTAGGGGGACTGCGGCGAGGTAGAGAATCATTTTTGCGTTTTGCCTTGGGAGTGTGGTTTGGCGTCTGGTGAAGGCTAGTGGATGGATGGTGTGAGATGGTGGTTCTCGCTGTGTCTTGTAGGCACGATTTGCAACGAGAGCATAGACATTCCCGCAATACAAGCCATACCTAAGACTGCCTGGCTGATCTGTACTCATACTCGGTCTGATCATATTGATGAGTGTGGTGCGTATGCATCCCAAGTCAGCAAATCCGAGCTGATGTCATCTGCCACGACTGGAGAGGTATATGACCTCGAAGCTGACGAACGGAGCAGTTGGACATATCGCTTCACCAATATCAAATTTTGTCTAACACAACATACAACATGGCCACCACTACCGACGCTCTACACATCCACAAAGACCGTCTCTCAGCAGAGGACCTCGATCTGAAAGATCCACACGGTAGTCTATATCCAGCCTACCCCATAGAAACAAGAGATACTGAATGAAAGAAACAGTCTCCTCCAGCCTAGCCCTCTTCGCAATCCACAACGTCATCCGCCGCAATCTCGCAGCCTGCGCAGAACACGCCAGCACTGTGTCCAGAGCAAACATCGACGCCTACACCACCTACGCCAAGTACACCCTCCACGTTCTCCGCGACCAACTCTCCTCCGTCGATGAGATCTGGTTCCCGGTCTTCGCAGAGCACGATGCCCGCTTCCTAGACCAACAGGAGGCACATGACGCTTTGTATCAGCGAATCACCGCGCTAGAGGCGCATCTAGCTAGTGCTACTGCCGCCACGCCAGCGCAGCTCAAGCAGATAGCAGCCGGGTTCGCAGACCTGCACGAGTCGACTAACAAGCAGTATGACCATGAAGAGGACCTCGTCAACGCGCTAGGGCGCAAGGTTCCTATCGAGACTATCCGCGGTCTGGAGAAGAAACAGGAGGAGAGGCGGAGGGCGGACGTCAAGGTGTATGGGCATCTGTGGACGGCTGTGTATCTCCTGCGGGGCCTGGAGCCCAAGGAGAGGGCGATTTTCCCACCGGGGATTCCGAAGTTGATTGTGGGGGGGATGTTGACGGCTGGGGCGATGCAGTTTCGGAGGTAGGTTCCCGTTCAGCCGGAGGCTGAAGGGCTTGCTTTTGGGACTGTGACTGACTGGTTTTGATAGGGAGCTGCAGTTTACGCCGAGGTTTTGATGGGTGAGTTGGATTGAGGCTTGCATATGGATGGTCGGTATTGTTAGTGTTACTCGGATGGCGTATGTTTCATGAATCTTAGATATGTCATTCGCATTCGCAGATGAATTCATTATGTTCACTGTGTCAGCAACAGTACGATTACACGAGCAGGCTGACTGTAGCTGGACCAGTGTGTCAGCGCGCGTATATACGGATGCCGGGATGCCTGTGCATGATTTACAAAGCAACCAGTCAGCCTTAGTCTTGTAGGTGTAATTTCAATTGAGCTGAGTGAGATATGGCCGAATAAAGCAGGAGCAAGATGACTGCTCTGACTATACTTGCAGGTAATCTTGGATAGCCCAATGCCTCCATGCATATAAGAAAGTTAAGTAAGCTTCTTACTTTTTCAATAGAGGTCCCATAATCCTCAACTAAAGAGAGATATCATCAAGAATTGTAACACATCGATAGCTCGTCATACGCCATGAAGCCAACCGCAATGTCCGCAGAGCAAACCCCCAAATCCACCCGTACAAACGACCTGTACGAGCTCGCCGTCAACATCTCCAGCACGGTAGAGACCTTCATCGGAAGGCTGGACACAATCGGCGCCGAACGACCCAACCTAGACAACCCATTCCCGGAGATCATGCAAGATGAAGACGCGCAACTGGCCCGGTTAAAGATTCTTCGGCTGTGCGAACGGCTTATGGCACTGGTCCAGGGACCAGTCCAATGGCTCATGTTCCAGAATATGGCATTCATTGATCCCGCTTGTGTCGGGGCGGTTTTGGACATGGGGATCCATGAGATTATTGCTCCTGGTCCTGAAGCCACGTCTCTGGACCAGATTGTAGAGGCAACGGGTGCTTCAAAAGATATTCTGAGTACGACCGCTGCAAAATAGTGTGAATGCCGAGCTGACAAATGACAACCTCAGAGCGAATTATGCGTGTGTGCACGCAGAGATTGATTTTCGATGAGGTCGCACCGGAGCAATTCGTTCATAACGGCGTGTCGTTGCAGTTCCTGGCGCCCCCTGTGCAAGCCCTCATCAGTCATGCGTGAGTACTGTGCTCGTGGTCCGCAATTTAAGACGAGCCTGACAACTGCAGTTGTGACGACGGTCTGCGCATCGCAGCACATTTCACGGAGTCTCTCAAGAAGACTGATTGGAAGGGAAGTGATGATCCAGGGAATTCGGCGTTTAGCCTTGCTTTCAATAGTGAGTGTTCCACCCGCCCAAAATCACTCGTGCTAATGCTGCGTAGCAAACAAAGGTCTGTTCGACTACTTCTACACGGAGGATATCACTCGCGGGCAGCGCTTCGCCCTCAGCATGGCAGGCACTGAGATCATGAAGACCCTCACGGAGGATATGTTCCCCTTCGAGACTCTCCCGCAGGGCGCAAAGGTAGTAGACGTGGGAGGTGGCCGGGGCCACGTCAGTGTCCGCATCGCAGAGAAAGTCCCTGGCTTGAATTTCGTCGTGCAAGACGATGTGTCCATGCTAGAGGCCGGTCAGGCAGAAGGTGTTCCCAAAGCAGTCAAAGATCGGATCGAGTTCATGCCGCATGATTTCTTCAATGAGCAGCCGGTCAAGGGGGCGGATGTGTATCTCTTGCGATTTATCCTGCATGATCACCCGGATAGGTTAGTTGATGCAAGCTGAAGATGGCTGTAGCTAACGATTATAGTCGCTGTGCGAGAATCTTGTCGAACATTGTGGATGCAATGGAACCGGGAAAGTCGCGGATCCTTATTGACGACGCGATTGTGCCTAGCTTCTTGGGTCCGGAGAGTTCCCGGTTTTTTAACATGCTCGATCTGTACATGCTTGTCGCTTTGAATGGAAAGGAGAGGACTTTGGAGCAGTGGAATCACTTGTTCCAGATGGTCAGCCCGAAGTTGGTATTGGAGAAGGTTTGGAAAACGCCAGACGGTGGGCCTGAATCGGGGACTATCCTAGAACTGCGGCTGCAAGGGTGATTCCTAGAAGATATTTGTTTTCGACACCATGGTAGATTCACTATGCTAGTTCACAATGGATGTCAGCTTAAAAGATTATGTAATCCCTCTCGTAGACGATGAAACTGCACTCATTGAGACCTCAGGTACAGTAAGAGTTGCGATTGTGCATTTCATGCTTCAGTCAAAGTATATACAAATTCACTCATGTAGCCAAGTTATGTTGATAGGAGACCCATCTTTTGCAAGACCACCAGTCTATGGAAGCATTACAGCCCCTTCAGAAGGCTTGACGACAATGAAAACCCATACCAAACGGTTGCAACAAGGGCAATCGCATTCAGATGGATTGACATGGCATGATTGCGGGAAAATCCTTTATTTGCCTGTTGCAGCTTCGCTGGGTCTGTCGAAGTAGGGTTATCTTCATTCATGGCGCTTTCTATTGCAAGTTAGCTACCACCAAGTATAATGAATCTGAAGCCTACCATGAAGCGCCCTCCTAATGAAAGCAGTCTTTGTGGTCCGTGGCCCAAAAACGAGCCAATTCAGCGCCCCGGTGACACCCACCACGATCAAAGGAACAGAGTCCCATATATTTCTAGAGAAGGAGAGTATGCTATAAGGCGGACGAGTAGCCGCAGTCAAAACAACCAATCCCACTTGACAGCGAAAATAGGCTGGGAAGATGCGTTTCTGGAGAGCGAGAAACTCCTTCATAGGAAGGGCTTGGTAGCAGACTTTGGTGTTGACAAAGCTCTGACAACGACAGGTGTCAACTCGATTTCATGGTCGAGGGAGTAATGTGCTGCTCACCTGAAATAGTTCTGTCCCCAGAAGAGCTCCATATGAGAGGAGATGATATGGAAGCAGATTACTGACAGTCTCAAGAATTGCCTGCATTGTCTTGCCGTAGTATCAGAGTTACGGACAGGGATCAAGTGAACTTTAGTGCTTGGGAACATTCGTCGATTGACCCAGAAGACAATAGTCACTCTCTAACGGTTACAAGCAGATGAAGAGAAGTCAGGAATGAGGCTGTAAAAAAGTCAGGCAAGAAATAAGGAACTGGTGCCACAGGCAAACGTGGCTGCCTGAATACCTGTAAGATCCTTTCGTTTCTCCAACTCCTCTTGCACCCTTCTCATCATCAAATATACACACAACTACCACGGTTATCACCCGTACTATTGCAGCCCTTGAATCCATCTCATACGCATCTCTCAGCACCTTTTATTACTTGGAAGTTGTTACTAACGAAGAATCACATGGCGGCTACCAGGTAGATACGATTCCAAGGCAAGAGGCTGCTTCCTCTCTTTTCAGCTCTTGGTCTCCCAGGGATAGTCCGTATTCGCTTGCTCCTCACCAACTGGTGACACGATTTCCCTGACCATACTCGTGTTCCACTGCCAAGGTGGAATGCAGTCTGGACTGCTCAAGACTCGGGATTACTTGCATATAGTGGACAGATCCAGCCCCGCCATCTTATCCAGCTTAGTATCGGAAAGCAACGGACTCACTCCACTTGAGATAGGCTTCTTCCTTCAGAGGCATTCTTCAGCAACGGCTCACTTCAAGCCATTGATTTCGGATTCCGTCAACCTTCTGACGCATCTCGTGTTTTCAAGAGACCAATTGGTCAATACGACGGACACGAGGACTTAGCTGACGGCAGATTCGCCTGCTAGCTGCGGTAATTGGTTGATCTCCCTGAACACTGTTGAAGCATGTCAGAAACTGTCGTAAGGCATCCCGTTTGGGTTGCTCAAGGCTCGTACTTTTGACGATCCTTCGGTTCCGGCACTGTTGCCTGGCCGCAGCACGGATATGGTTTCAGCTTGACCAATATTTTTTGAGCCGAGCCTTGGGTATACGAGGTACTTTATACTCAAACTCAAGTAAATCTGGGCCACCCTTGTTATTACTTGAGTCCCAACCATACCCCAGGCTCTGTCCAACAATGATGTCAGATTGGACGCTTTCACTCCGACCATTCTCTGCGGGACACGATCAACCTGAGGGAAGATTTGGACCTTTGCCACTCAATCATCGTATTCAACGAGGGATCCCTCTCATGTGAGCTGCAGGACGCTTATCTGGAGTTTACCAGGGGTGCTCTGTATAACATCCCATCATGTGAACGCTCAAGGATGCATCGCTCAAGGCAGACGACGGGATCCATGACTTCTCGGACCACGGCGAGAAGGACGCCACCTCTACGGATTCGCAGCATCGAACGGGCCATATTGAAATAAGGAAGCAGATCTTCCCGGCAATCTTCAGTGAGTACAGACGAGAGAGGCTGATCTATGCTCATGCGCCACCACCAGGCTAGACCGGAGTATCCCAGCAATGCAGCATTCTTAGACGTCGATATTTGCAGAGTTTACAGCTCGACGTCAGGCCCCCAGCTCTTAGTCCTATGGTACAATGCCATTGGACTAGCCCCATTGTGATATGTGCAACAGTGGGATGATGTTGCATTCCCAGAGACAGAACCCGAACCGCGTGGCCTCACGGGCCCATGGCTTCATTAGTTCTGCAGTGCATTACAGGCCCACCCTCAGTAGGCCTGACTGCTGATACTTAATATCGCCAATATGACTCGTCAAGTAAACGGGTGAGGTAATGCCAAACCTCACCTGAACCGCCCCATTTTCCATTGAGATAACCTACAGGGCCAATGATCGCTCCTCATGCTTTACGCATTTAGGACCCTAGGAGCATCTTACTTCCAAAAGCACTATTGGTGGGTCGTCGAATACATGCCCCGGCTCGCATTGGAAATCCAATAGGTTCGTCAGCTAGGTGTGTGTCAGACTGCTATAAATGAATGCGGTAACGGCAGGGAAGTCCTTCATGCGTTTGATGATAAACTTAGAAAACTTAGAGCGGCTGATCATTGCTGAGTACTGAGGCTTCCGCATAATCGTCATCATCTGAGTAGAAGGCTAGAGGTCGGTGCCTGTCGGTGCCTGTTCAACATAGGTCGGCCTTGTATAGAAGCCTCGTGGCTAATTCACGTTATCCTGACTCGACTTGGCTCTTTGAAAGACTGATATACTTCCTTGAGGCGAAAACAAAGATACAGCAACAACACCATTATCAGCTAGCGATGCTTTCGAAGACCACTAAAGAAGAGCAGTCCAAAGACGACTCCTCAAATGAGAAGCAAGACGCTATTGAACGCAGGAGACTTCAAAATCGGCTGTCTCAGAGAAATCATCGTCAGTGAACTTGTGTCCCGTTGCTCAATCCATTTACTTACCGCTCAAAGGCCGCAAGATCCGGGACAGGATCGCCAAACTTCAAGAACGTGTTATCGCTAGCGAACTCAGAGCTGTTGCAACTCTGAACGGATGGGACCAAGCGAGTCCTTCAGCTACGATGATCGAATCCAAGCCGCAAAGTGACTTTGATAGCAGCCCGTTGGCTTCTGCTTCGGAAGATCCAGCAATCTCAAATGCCTCCCAGCGGCATGTCTCCTCTAGTCTCTGTCGTTCATGCTGTAGTCTATTTAACCAGATGCCCGCTTGCTCTCCTCTACCCTCTCCACCTTCACCTCTGCCCTTTGACATTGGACTCGCCCACGGGGTTGACTCTGCTAACTCATCGCCCTCTACTCTCTTGAACACTTCGTCCTCCTCGTCTCAGCTCTGTCCTTTCGGCTTAGACGCGTCTTTAAGTATGACGGGGCTTCACACGCCGAATGAATTCAGCTACCCGCCATATCCTGACCCTCCAGGCTCCCAACAATATCCACATTGCCCACACTACTATGTAGCAACCGGTGAGACCTCACCATCTCAAAGCCAATGCACAATTGACATTCACTAACCACTGCGTCTTCGCTAGAGGCCTCCCTACCGCAGATTATGCAAACATTGGGTAATACAACCTCGCATCCCAAGGCACTCATCTTGATACCGCATGGGAGTCTGCCGTCTGGATATTCCCCAGCACCATTCACAGCAAACGCAGCAGACTCCACAGGCCAAAGCCTCAGAAGCTCCTTGAATGGGAATGTGCAAAATCCAGTTTCAGGATGCCAATGCTTAAGACAGGATCGGGATCGCCGGCCCAAATCCACAGACCTAGGAACATCCGGAGAGTGGATGAACACAAACACGCCGTCGTCGACTTCATTCTGTCCGCTACATCTTTCACAGTCGCCCTCGTTGAACAATTTTCAATCTATGATGCTTTAGTCATATCGCTTTCAACTTCTATGTCTTTATTTTGATGTGATTTGTAAAAATCGGCCGTTGAGGTATGAGGTATATAGTATAGACCACACATTGTGTGACAAGATGACAAGGCCGTGGTGATGGTATTGGAGTGCTTACTCCTTTCGTGTATGAATTTGAATAAATACTTTTTTACTTTGATGATCATGTTCGGTTTTCATTCGTCTCTACAGTTAGAGCATTCTTTGTATTCTGTCTGTCCTATGCACATGGCAATTCTACATCTGGTACTCGAATTCAACTTTCTAGTGGTCGTCAGAATACGCTGAAGACGTTTGGCTCGGTAGATCTAGACTAGATATGGAGAAGTTGTCTGTAAACTTTGCAGAATCAATTCTAAGTACCTAATGAATGTGACCAATCTACCTAACAGCTTAACAAGAACTCGAATACATAGAAGGGAAAGAAGAGAACCAGCAACCAGAATCCTATGACCTAGCGGCCATTGACTGTACAGAAGAGGAGATCAGTCAAAGTGAATCCTCCACAGCTCCCGATCACAATCAGTCTTATACCCCGTGCGGGTATGCAGCATAGCCGTATTGTCACTAATCAGCATATCACCCCGCTCCCACGAGAACCGCAGACAGACGCGGTAATCATACGTCAGGTTATCAACTACATCAACCAGCCCCTGCTCGTCATTCTCGATCGTAACCGCGCACGTCGAGAATTTTGTTTTCGTCGAGTCCCACGGCTGGTGCCAGCGCATGCACGGCAGGCCGGTGACAGGGTGGGTGACGACGAGCGGCAGATTGTTCAGCTTTGCGTCCCAGAAGCCGTCGTTGTCCATTGCCCAGGTAACCTTCATCAGCCGCTCCGCGGTCCAGGGGAGAGGCAGGTAGCGGAAGAAGAGGCGGGAGGAGGCGAAGAGGGTGTACCCGCTTCCCTTGGGGGCTGTGGCGGGGCAGGTGAAGAACTGGTAGCCGGGGGGCTTCTGGATGCGTTTTGTCTCGCCAGTAACAAGATCTGTGTGCTCTTCGAACTTGAACATGCCGTCGTAGTGCATTGGCATTGCCTCGTTGGAGGTGACGTTGTTGCCGAGCTTATCGGTGCGGCCGGCGTCGCGCACTTTCTGGATTATCCCGAAGCTCCAGGGGAGGACTGTGCCGAGCTCGGAGGCTTTCTGGACGTAGAGCTCTTCTTCGAGGGTTTCGCGGAAGCCGCGCAGGATGACTGGCGAGAGGCCGTTGGAGAGCTGGCGGACTTTGTGCATGGGCAGGTCGCGGATTGAGGGAGGGGCGCGCGAGTCATCGATGTCGCTGGGCCGGATGACGAGGCCGCATGGGTAGAGGTGCTCGAACTTGACCCGCAGGCCGTCCTCGACCCAGTCGAAGAGCTTGGATTTCTCGCGGAAGAAGTATGGCTGCCCGTTCTTGTAGACTAGGTCGTGCGTCTCGCGCACATCCTCGGCATGAACCGTGCGAAACGTGCCGTCGGCGCCAACTGCGATCGACGAATGCCATGGCGTGTAGCCGAGGGCGCCTCGGATCTGCGGGACGAGCGAGATGGACAGTTTCTTTGCTCCGTTTGACTCGTGGATGGAGAGACGGACGTAGTTGGCGCGGTTGGCCTTGATGGCCGCAGCGAACATCTTCCCGCGGACGATCATGCTACGGGCAATCTGCGCAATATGAGCCGCTCTTGCCTTTTTGCTGGTATACTGCGTGTCCATTTGAGGGGCAAGGTCCTTGGTCAGGAACTTGATGTACCCGCGATATGTGAGGCAGGTGTCATTGTCGTTGCGGATGGCTGCATCGGCGTCAAAGCTGCGGTCTTCGAAGCGGTACATCAACTCTCTTCGGAGACATTGCGCATGCGCCAGGTAGTATGACTTGGCTTGCTCGGCGCTGGTCAGAGGAATCCAGGGGTGTTCGAGAAGCTCAAACAGTCGGATGAATTTGACATGATGAAGCTCCTTCTCGACTGCCATCCGGCGAAGGGCTTCTCCATATTCCCAGACCGTCTCATCAGGTACTCCCAGGATATCTATCACCCGTTAGCACGGTGAAGCCGTAGTGAGTAAAGGAGACTTACCATTGTATACAAGCCCATCCGAGCTGATGTATACATCTGCACCCGGTTCGTAGACTCTTCCAATGTTCTCGCACAGGCTGTTCAGATGATATAACGCCAGCTCTTCTCCGAGATCCGGCATCACACCCAAGACTTTGTCTCGGGCATTGGGGGACTTGAAAGGGAAAGCCGGGAGGATCATCCGAACAGGCTCCCGCTTCTTGACTTGCTCGAGCGCATTGGGGATGAACGAGGTCAGTCCCTGCCAGGACTCGCCAGTCTTCTCGTAGTTTACCCCATAACTTTCGATGACTTTTAGGACAGCAATTGCTGTTGCGTCGTCTTCGGAGACGGGACTGTCCTCCCCGTGGGCAACGTTGATGGCCTCTGGGAGATACGAGGTGTCGTCCTTAGTCTGTTTGCCCTCGTGTTTGAGAATGACTGGGACTGCCTCCTTTGCTTCAACAAGCGGTTTCTCGCTGCTTTCGGGGGTGGAGACCGTTACAGGAGGAATGTCCAACTCGGACACGCTGTTTCCGTTTGCGGCGGTTTGCTCGTCCAGACGAGCTTCGCTTAACGGCTGCTGCAGAGAAGACCCATTACGCCGGCGCTCGTCAGCTAAATCCTCAGCAGCTTCAGAGTCGGACGAGGAAGCCGCGATTTCAGTCGTCTCAACTTTCACGGTTTTTGTGCCATACGAGCCAAGTAGGCCGTGGCCGTTCTCTTGTGGCTCCCCAGAATATGAGACGGTAGCATCCTGTGGGCTCTGCAGTACGGCGATCATATCGACGAGCATTGAGAATGATAATCTATGTAGAGACTGATGAGGTCGACTTGTTTCTCAGTTGGTATGTTGTGTGCTTCCGAGGGTGACTTCGGTCTAGCTGAATCCGTCGGTATGCAAGGCTTTATATCTTTCCAGAAGGGAAGAGACAGGGCAAGGCGCAGTGAGAAGATTCCATCTTCGTCAGCTATATCATCAATGACGTCGAAGGGGCCGAAATTCAGAACCGCTGTGACATTGTTGACTAACAAGCAAGCCTCTCTGTATGTGCATTCTCTCAGACACTACGAGCATACCCACTCTGCTTGGGGTTTTGGCCGTCAGCAACGTCCATAGCTGAGTAGTCTCAATGCAAGAGAATCTATTAGGAGGCTGACCTGTATCATGCCTTCTGTAACCGGGCACGGGAGCGAGCTAAACCTTCATCCATAGAAGCCTTGAAGAGAACACGAGGTAGCTGACACAGCGCCTCGGGGGATGACAAGGCCTGCAGCTGCTTAGGCAGATATTCTCGGCTCTGGCCGATAATTTGACAAATCGGGCGGACCACATACTGCAGATGTCGTGGAGTTCAAATCCATGTGGGCATAGTCTCACGGCATCCAAGGCGAGCCGCGCACCTTCAGGAGACCCGTCACAGTCAGGTCAAATCCATCTTGGATGCCTCAGCTGCTGAAGACGGACCAGTCAGCAAACTGGGACTATGCTGCAGATTTGTGGAACTGTTGAACAGTTTGTAGAGTTACACGTTGGCCACGTTCTCTACAAGCACAGCATCCAGGGCGAGACCCTTGGCCAGGGCGTCGGGCTGTGTCCACATGTAATGGCAGCTACGCAAAGACTCTGTCTCTCTGACATGACAATCTCGCTGTCATGCTGCAGAGGGGCTGTACCAAAATTTGGGGTTGATCAGCGATTTGTGACTCAGGCTGACCCTACAGAACAGGCTGAAAAGAAGGTTTCAGACAAAATTGTATTGGCCACAGACGAAGAGGAGGGTCGAGAACGCATCGAACCCCTCCCTGGAGAAAAGAACTCTCAGATAGCTTGATAGCAAGTCAGATCACCCCTTCCGAGCTCTACTCAGAGATCTGCGCTTTCCAGTCATATTCCATCACACGCGAGATGAATGCCGCCATATCAAGCGAGGTCAACAGACTAACAAGATACAAAGATGCATCCAAGCAGCTGCTCACCCCTGCCGAAGTCAGCAGCCTCGCGGACCCGACCTTTAGGACTCCTGCATCTATGTAACGCTTGTGTGACACCTCAGGAGGAGGAGCCCCTTCTGCATTTACGCGGATGCAAAACTCTCGAAGTCTCTCAATGGCACGATGGTGAGTCGTGACTGAAACTCCAGTCAAAAGTCCAGCCGCTCCAATCAGAAACGCTCCGGTGCAAACTGAGAAAAGCACACGCGGTTCGTCTGGTGTCTTCGGAGGTAGTGTGGCAAAGGTGCGAATAAGGTCTACCTCCGGGGGGTTGGACTCGACCAACGATTTGATAAGAGATGGTGGCCCACCAGGAACAACCATGATGTCGAAATCCGCAAGGTCATGCATTGCGTTCTCAAGCAGCAGGTCTGTCTGGACCGTGAGGGCCTCCTTGGCGTTGACTGTTGGTGAACGAGCAATGGTTTTGATTTCGAAAACCCTGTCCGGTTTGTCAGGGTTTCGGTTGTGGGATGTATGAGTGAAGACTTCGATAGGGGCCGTGAAATCAAGGATGTCCACTCCTTCGAAGAGTAAAACAGCTACCTTGTAGTACTTCTTTGGCGGGGTAGAAGACATGGTAAAGACAATTCTTGCCTGTTTCAGTTCAGAGTTTCAGACTGGGATGCTGATCGTTGAGTGTGGTGAATAATTCGATCCTGACAACCACGAAAGCGAATATTCCAAAGAAAATTCTGCTGAACCGACGGAGCCCAGAAAGTAAGATACTCGTCTGATATTTGATTGACAAAGAAGTACGAGGACGAAGGAAGCTCATGAGCCAGCCGTAAGCTGACACTGCTGACTACATCTGCACGGCCATCCCAAGGACCGAGGCGCACGCGGAATCATCACTTGCGATGCTTATCGACGGCGTATGAGAGTAAGACAAAAAGTCATGAGCTTGGGTGGTCGGTCTGTAGTACCTCTGTCCTTCCGAACTCGAACTCCGGTCAGTTCAGTTCATGGATATACCTTTTGAATGTGCAGGAACACTTTTCCGTAGATTAGCTTGAGAAGCACTTAATAGGATCAGTAGTACAACCTGCTAAAGAACAAATACTCAAGTGCAGTTTGTTCGAGTGTCAGTGTAGTCTCTCTCCCTTTTCCATGGAGTCAAGTTCTGCGGAAACAAGGGTGCAGAGACTTATCAAGGAGGCTTGCGATCTTGTAGAGAGCCACATTACTTGAGACCCGCTATAATTGTCAGGTGAAGATAGATTGGAAATCAATCTGTCTTCAATTGTGGGAGTTTGGAATAGGAGAGGAATTGCCTAAACACCTGATGTCTTTCTCCACGGTTGCTGATGGTCCGAGTGGACATGAGGCCACAAAAGCATAGATTAGGTATAAAGAATGATATACAAGCACTGCTAGCGACAAGGTATCATAACGCATCAATTGCCAACTGCCTCAGATCAATTGACAATCAAACACTCTGCCTCGGCCCCGTCAACGCAAACAACCCCAGGGGCTTAGTACTGAACGCCCCATTATAATTAACCCCCTCAACCTCCGTCCGATAATTCTTATCCGCCAGCTCAAAGTCCACGTCCTTCATGATGGTAACCAAAATCATAAACGACCATTCCCAGGCATAGCGCTTACCAAAGCACTCCCGCTTCCCATTCCCAAACCCCTTCTTGACCCCAGCCGGAAGCCGATCGTACTTCTCGCCCAGCATGCGCTCGGGCTTGAACGCATCGGGATCCTCGAATACCTCCGGGTCGCGGTTGACGGCCGCCAGCAGGGCAATCAGCGGCTGCTTATTGGGGACCTGGTACTCGCCGCCGGCGAGGAGGACCGGCTGTTCCAGATCGGGGATGGGCTCGATGTTGAAGCCTGGTGCGGTGGCAGACAGGCGCAGGGATTCCCGCACGATGGCTTCGCAGTAGGGCAGGCGGGCGAGATGCTCGTGCTCGAGCTGGGCTGTGGGCCCGCCGACCACGGCGTCGATCTCCTGGCGGGCGCGGGCGATTTCGTGCGGGTTCTTCATGAGATAGTACAATGCGAAAGAAACGAGATTGGCGGCTGTGGCGCTGCCGATGAAGATGTTGATGATTTCGTCTAGGTGCTGGCTGTCCGTGAGGGCTTTGCCGGTTTCCGGGTCCTTGCCGTGCAGGATGGCATGGAGCATGTCTTTCTTCTCGGTCGAAGCGGCGCGACGCTTGGCGACGATCTCGGCGGCGTAGTCGCGCATTGTCTTGATGTAGCTGTCGAAGCGGCGCTGGTAGACGAGCCATTTCAGTATCTTGGGGCGGGTGGGGCGGCGCAGCGCTTCGAGGGTGGCAGCCTCCATGGCCTTGATGAGCGAGGGCTCGGGTCCCTCCATGCAGTGGATCCGCTGGTCGAAGAAGCAGAGCATGTTGGCCGCATGGTTCAGACGGTCCATATCCTCGCTGACATTGATCCGCTGTCGGGGCCCTGCAGTCCATTTTTTTACAAGGTCTGTGGCGGTTTCGCGCATTCCAACAAAAGCTTCGGCCACGGCCTCTGGCGTCATCTGAGTGGCCATGATCCGGTGGGCAATACCCCAGCTTTCCTCATTGTGGTACGCGGTGAACAGACTGTCGTGGACCGCCTCGCGGATTTCGACAATGGGGCCGGTCACACATTTCTGAAACCGTTTCTCATCGCAGATCTCCTCGAGCAGTTTGGCGCTGGTGATGAACACAATGTCCTTGCCAAGGATGGTGATTTTGAAAATTGGGTCTATTCATGTCAGTATGCTACTGGCAACTGGCCACCAGGAAAGTGAAAAATGCAGACACACAATAATTCTTATTATTCACCGCTATTTTATTGAAAGAACCCCAAGTATTGGCAGGGTTGATAGCAAGCAGATTTCCCAGGATCGGAAGACCTGACGGTTGAGGAATCGGAGTCGGCATATCGTCTGTGTATCTCAAAAAGAACGTCAAAGCTGAAGAGAAAAGAACCACGCAGAGGGAAAACCGTGATTTAAATCAACAGGTCTATGACGGCAATGGCAGATTCCTTTGCTAGCCTATGTGTAACCCATCCAGCTGAGCTCACCCTGCATAGCTGCATCACAGTCCCTCGGTGATTGGCCTTTCAGCTATGTGTGCAGATCTCGATCGCGATGATCCTTCGATAGTGCAGCTTGGAGACTCCACCAGCTCATCTCTGAGACTCCTACTGGATGGACTCGTCTGCTGCACGGATCATGGTTCGTCACGGGCGCTGCCTCCTCGCTTTGCAGTAGCCATTCAGAATGGATGGATTGTCATGGCGGACTGCTCTGTTTGACAGTGACAGAAGAGAAGCAAGGGGAAGTGTGAAAGTCGGGTGGCTGGTTGTCAGTTAGAGGTATGTTTGATAATATGACATCCTTAGGATCAATATCCAACAATGAGATTGACTTTTATGGACAACCACGGTTCTGTCGAGATAAAAGTCAAGATGCACCAGAAGGTCAGGAGGGTCGAAGAGGGACGGACTGACGCTACGTGGATACTGTCTCAGCTGCATCTTTAGTGTGTCCGCCAAGCAGTCATCTCCAGTCTCCGCAAGAAAAAATCAAGAAAATTGGGGGAGTTACTGTATATTAAGACAGCATGAGAACGTGTATCTATTATTTGGTATCATCAAGAGAAAGAAAATACTCCAAGAAAACCAGTCGTCTATTTTCGTACGCCAAAACTCCGTCTGCTATGTTGCCCAGCTCCGTAGCGTCAGTATCCAAAGAACCAAGGTTACTAGTATCCAAAGGACGAGTTAATGTAAGTTGGCAGCAAACTCAAACATTCGCTGACTCTCCAACAACACAAATGATTCGTATCGCAGTCCTCGTTCGGTCTGATATGGGTTGGACCCCTTCGTGATGGTACTGCTGTTCCACACGCTCTCGTACCCGTCCAAGAGACGCCGCCAATAACACGCCTCAGCGGCTTTGGTCAGATATCGTTCGCGAAAGTTCTTGACGCTATTGTTGGCAATCTTCTGCGCGACGCTGGTGTCCCGCATGAGCGGCTCCAGTTTGGCGGCCAAATCGCTAAAGTCGCGCTCGACTTCCACGTAGTTCTGATCGGGACCATTGGCCGCAAGGAGATAATGGTGATGCTGGATGTATTGTAGCTTATGTGCCACGATGACGGACCTGCACGCCTGACGGTATTTCAGGGAAGCCGAGTATGACCGACCTGGACCAATTCAGCTGTCATCCAAACTCAAAGATGTCAAAAGACTCACCCTCAACATGTGCAATAAACATATACTGGCAATGATCCTCCATACTCAAAACATTGGTCCGATCCGGCCAGCTGACCTGCTTGACGTCGCCCCAGGGCTGGTCGCGAGTCGCTTCGATCAAGGCCCGTCGCAGCTTGGGTGCAAAACTGGGCTTACCACGCCAAACCAGCTGCTTCTTCTTCGCTTCCCACGGAATATCTCTCTGCCGGATTCTCTCGACCACTTGGTCGAACGGTCCGATCGCATTATCCAGATTGTCCCAGGCCCAGTAGCCAAAGTCGGGCATCAGCCAAACCGCCTCTTCGTTCGCCGTACGAGCCAGGACCCAAACCGGGTGCTCGGCGCTAGTCACATCCTCCACCTTATCCTCCACTGAGAAGACGAACTCGATGTCGCGACGGGTACTCCGTAGGGAATCGGCGACCAGCGCACGATGGATAGCACTGAGCACGGCCAGGATCTTCCGTCGGTGGTCCTCACCCTTTGATCGGGCTGCCATCACATACAGCTCCCCGCGGACAATGGCCACTCTTGCCATGCCGGGTTCCAGTCTGATCTGATCGAGATCCTCTGCAGCGAGCGAGCCGTGCGAGTGCCAGTAAGTCACCGCGCGAAAGACATCTTCGTACAGACCGGGAAAAGCAGCATCGCACTGGTGCCGATTGAGGCCCTCGTTGTTTGCATCCCGCGTATACTCGAACACCCAATTTGCGGACGGAGTCAACTGTGTGCTCAGGCTGGGCTTGGAGCACGATAGACAGCTCGTGCATTGAAAGGTGGTCGAGGTCTCGCAGGCGCAGTGACCGGCGGGGATCAATTGCGTGAGGAGCGGGTGTATATAATCTCTGTCTGTATTTATGCCGTACCATATGGCTACAATAAAGCCCAGGCTCAGAGCACCGATGACGTAAAACAGGCAGAGGAGAATCCCCTGCCGCGTACGCAGGAGAGAACAACTCGGGAGCGCCATCGCCGATGGGACGAGGACGAGGACGATTCAATTCAGAGGACGGGTTTCATCGCAAGTTCGTGCCGCCAGTCAAGTCACAATCGCAGCAGGCAGAAGAGGACAAAGCGAGGGAAGGAGTCCGTCAGATGAGGAAAGAGGCAGCATCAGACTCGCTGGGAGCTCCTGTCTCGGCGCATCCTGGGGCTAACTTCCTTCGAACGGCCCATGGCCCATTCTAATGTCGAAGGTTATTATTAGCGGGTCATTATTAATATTGCCGTATCATGGGACTTGACGCAGCCGCAATGGAGACCCTGAGCTTGGCCCCTGGGGTCTGAAATCCAAATAACACAGCCACGCAGGCACGATAATCTTTCCATGGGCGAGTGAGCGAGTAGCGACAGTGATGGACAAGCTCCTGTGGGTCATCTCAGGGTCCGTCACTCCAAGTGCTGCTGCGGATGGCTCTCAGTGGTTGAATATCCACGGTCGACTCCGTCGATCCCAAATGTTATTTATGCCTGGACCATTCAGAGCATGGCACACATGGAACCTAATTCCTAAAGTGAAACAAGGTGCGTACGTAAACGTAAACTCTGAAGGGTAGTGTCCACTCCACTACGTACCAGGTGTCATGGCGGTGGAGTTGTTGGACTCGAGTCTCAGTGTTGAGTAATCCTGCTAGGAGAGAAGGCTCTTGCGATATGAGACTGAGTGGCTGTGTAGACTGCAATCAGAAACGATCATATTAGCTCCACACCACAAATGAATGGTTCTGAAATACCACGCGACGAATCCATGATAGTCGTCTAATCTGAGACACGCAGGAATAGAATAGAAGAACCGCCAAGCGGCGATGGAGTCAGCCCGTTGATCCCGCGGTGATCGCAATTTGCGGTGGAAACATGGAACCTCAGGCACTTTAACACTTATCAAGTATCTACGGAGTATTGGACTAGACATCGTTCTCTATTGTTGTTGTGTTAGTCCGCAGCAATAGATTGTAAAAGGGGTAGTCTAGATAGAGGAAGATGCTCCGAGAGGCTGAAACTGAAACAATAAAGCGGCGGCTCGTTCCGTTGACATCTAGACTACGGAGTAAAGGACCCTTTTTAGAACTACTCCTAGATGTGAAAAATGAACGTATTCAGGCTAGACTGAAGTCCAGGAAAGGAGAGACGGCCTCGTTGTGACGCCTGCGGACATGTCTATCGGTGATGGTAATTGTAGAGAAAAGATACCAATATAGAGAGAAGCTGGCATGCACAACCAGAACTACAGAAAGGCAAAAAGGAATGTCACGTCAACCAATCTAATGACCAATGGAACCAAAAGGAAACCTTGGGTATATCCTCAAAACGCCCAGTTGCAATACACCCAAACTCATGCACCGTCTATACATCTTGATCAAGCATGATCTCGGAGCGCTCTGGACCCTCGACTGCGAGCTCCCGCCGGCCCAGGGGTCTCAGTGGCCTCAGTGTCTGGACTCAAATCAACTCGTCGTCTTCCTCGCCCGCCGCGAACACGACTCATTGCTTGTCGCAGTAGCCCATCCGCCTCGTCATCCAGCTCCATCTCCACCTTTTGTTCCAGTGACTCCGTTGCAGGGCCCGTGGTCGGGACTTCATCCGTCCATTCTTCCTCCGTCATGCCACGCCGCCTTGATGCTCTTCCCTTGCCCTTGTCGCGTGAACGAGTCGAACTGCGGCTGGTGCTAACGCGCTCAAGATCTTCGGGTGCCGACTCCCGCTCGTGACCCTCCAGAGCCCAGATCTCTAAAGCACGGGAGAGAAGGGTGCCAGCAATACCTGCACCGCCAGCCGCATCCCCGCCTCCGCTGGCTCCAAGGACACGAACGGCTTCATGAAGAGCTGTTACCGCCTCCATGGTACGTCCAAGTTCCAGCAGCACAAGGCCACGCGAGGTATGAAGGGATCCGATCAAGCCACGGTCTTCGTAGCCCCCAACACCCGAGGCAACACCCGAGGCGCTGCTGCCAGTGCCGCCCAAGAAGGGACCGTAGGCGACGCCTGCCCCGCCCGCACCGATTCGAAGGCATTCGTCGAACTCGGCAAGCGACTCGGCTAGTCGTCCGATACGGCGCAGTGCGTGACCCAAGTTCGCCCGTGTAGCCACCCAGGCACCCGGCTCACAATGAAGTGCTGTCGCTAAAGCCAGCGATTGATTGAATAGCTCTACAGCAGCCTCTAGATGATTCTGGTGGTAAAGTACCACACCGAGTTCATTGATAACCAGCGGGTCACCACCATGGGCTTCGCTGGAGGGGGGCACCGTGCCGGCAGCCGCACCCGTGGACATTGCGTAGGCTGCAGTCAGGTACTCATGCGCCAAGGACATGTTGTTCAAGGCCAAATGCTGCATACCAAGGAACAACTGCGGTAAGTGGCTGCCTTGGAACAGCCGAGCGGCCGTGCTGTACGCGGCTATAGCTTGATCATGCTCCCCTTCAGCCGCGAATGTATGCGCAAACCCAATCCACGCCGGTGCCGAGTGCGGATCCAGCAAGGATGCTTTGGAGAAGAACCGCCGTGCTTCGGCAATCTTTGACACTGATAGGTAGTAGACGCCAATCGCAAGGTATGTGTACGACTCTTCTGGCGCATGGTCGGCCAGCGTGTGGGCGAGTAGAAAGAGCGCATTTGTCGCACCTGTTTCGTATAGGCAGGCCAAATGCAGAGGGTAAACCGCCGGAGGGTGCCCGAGGTGACTTAGAGCCGGGACATTGGGTGTGGACGTCGCCTCGGTGGCCAAGATAGAGGATGTCAGCTCAAGCGCCTCAGCAAACCGGCACTGGGTGTAAAGAGCTTCAGCCCGAGAAAGAAGAATATCCGGGTTCTCCGCAAGGTTGTAGTGCGTGGACAGGGTCTCGGTCGCGTCGGACAGGATGGCAGGCGACGAGTACTTTGACAGTCGGGTTGTGTAGAGCATCTTGGTGAAATGAGCCGCCTCCTGAGCGACAGAGGGGTCGGGCGAGGATATCGAATCAAAGTCGAGAGATTCCAAAAACTCGAGCTCTTCAGCCGGCGACATGAGCGAATTCTTCATCAACTGATCAAAAGCCTCAAAGCACTGCACGTCAATGCGCACAGCGTCCTTGTAACAGTCACGGGCGCGATCAAAGGCATTCTGCTTCGCGAAACAGAGTCCCCGCAGATAGCACATCGCCGCCTCAAACCGAATGTTATTCGCATCTTCCCTTTCCCTCTCCTCGTTGCGGTCAACCCGCGATGCCGTAGTCTTACCGTTGCGCAGAGTAAGGTGCTGCAGCTTGCGACGGCTATTGCTGCTGCGAATCAGATGGGTTGGGTTATGGTCGCCGAGCACCGACAAAGCCTGTTCAAACTGATTCTGTTTTATATAGCAATGGCCGGCAAGATAGCGGCAAGCGGTACTTCGTGAGATGAGGTCTTTGCGAGATAAGAGGGCCAAGGCGCGGGTGTAGTTGTTGTTAGAGAAGTGGACTTGGGCGAGCCAGAAAGCATCGGAGTCGCTGTCTAGAGCACGTCAGTCTGCTACTTCTCCTTCAAAGGATCAGTTCAAGTCGACTCACTCGTCAACGCGAGCACTTTGTCGCCGATGTAAATGGCAGCATCGTGTTGGCCTCGATTCAGCGCATCCTGGCGCCAGGAGCGCAGGAACTTTTCCATGACCAAGCACAGATCGTAGACCAAGAGTCAATACAGACACAAGAGTACTGAGAACCACGGCAAGGGCAAAAGCGCATCGAGGTGAGAAAGAGAGTTTACTTCCTAGTATTTGGTGGAGACAGTGACCGGAGGCTGTGGAAGCGGACAACCCGCTTTCAAGACACAGACAAGTTTCTGCAGATCGTAATAATATCTCCTGCGCTCCAATATTCTCTAATAAGAGGAAGCAGACAATGTGCAGTGCTGGCAGCTGGAGCAATCTTTGTGCATTACCATCATCGATGATCTTCTGTTGACCCAAACGCGTCAAAAGTGGCCCGTGCATCCTGCCTGATCGGGTAGTCTGTATCCAGGAAGGCTGTACAGTCTCGACATTTCAGTATACGATGCGCATGGCACATCTCTAGCTATGCAATAATCAGAAGAACATGGAATGGAGAAGTCCTTGTCTTATCAGTAATTCAGTATGACTGCACTTCCTCCAAGCCTGATTTCTCTGCAGCTCCAGGGATCCATGCACGTGCACAATATTTATGCTCATTGATGATTAATTTTATCACGTGACTGTGCATACCTTATCGCCGCCTTGTCGCCTTGTCGCCTCCAGATTCACATCTCTCATTCCAGCTTCCATATTCGAGTCAGCCTCTGCCGCTCAATCAGCTTCCTCCTGAGACTCTTCGATAGTCTCACTGTCAAGTACCTCTCTGCAACGCAGTCGCAATCCTATTCTATCTAGCCAGTCTAGCATTCTATCTAGCCAGTCTAGCACCACAGCGCAACCATGTCTGAACGAAAAGTGCTCAGGTACGTCTAATCTAACCAACATCCCGAAACCTCAACAGCAGCTAACATCAAACAGCAAATACTACCCCCCCGACTTCGACCCGTCGGCGATCGGCAGGACACCCAAGCACCTAAGACAGACCGGACCCAAGGTCATCACCGTCCGTCTGATGGCGCCCTTTTCCATGAAATGCACTCACTGTGGTGAATACATCTACAAAGGCCGCAAATTCAACGCGCGCAAAGAAACCACCGAGCAGAAATACCTCAACATCCCCATCTACCGCTTCTACATCCGGTGCACGCGGTGCAGCGGCGAGATCACCTTCCTGACGGACCCCAAGGCGATGGACTACAAAGCGGAGAAGGGGGCGAAGCGCAACTTCGAGCCGTGGCGGGACGCCAAGAACGATATCGAGGAGACGGAGCAGGAGACGCTGGACCGGCTGGAGCGCGAGGAGAACGAGGAAGCGGAGCGGTTGGAAAGGGATAAGATGGCGGAGTTGGAGGAGAAGATGCTGGATTCGAAGCGGGAGATGGCGATTGCGGATGCGCTGGATGAGATCCGGACAAGGAATGCGAGGATTGAGCGGAATGAGGCGCTTAGTGGGGATGTGGCGTTGGCTCATGTGCGTGATGAGGTTGATGAGGAGCGACTGAGGGCGGAGAGGGAAATTGAGGAGGCTGCCCGGAGGGCATTCACGACCGAGACGGGAGAGAAGGTGAAGAGACTTGTGGAGGATGATATAGCCGCTGGGAAGACTCCGGGCTCCAGTCAGACGGAAACGCCCCCTCCGCCTTCGTTCGCTAGGGTTAAGAAGCCCAAGAAGCCTTTGATCAATGGTTTAGGCATCAAGAAGAAGCCCAAGCCGTCTCTGGTATAACTGTATTTATGCGCCGATTTTCTAAGGAGCAGTTGAAGGTTGCAGGTCTTTGGCGTTCGGTTTACAGGTATGCATATCAATAGCGGCCAAACATATGGAATCATTTACAGTACCTTGTACATACCCATTATGATACATCTATTTCAATTGAGCCTATTGAGCCTATTTCAAAATACAGTAAAAAAGTGGCTGCCCATGCAATGCCCTGTCAACAAAACAGTGAAAAACGACTGCAGACAAACAAGTGAAAACGCGAAAACGGAATGTGATATCATAAACATATCCTCGAGGAATCAAATGTGTCCCAGAGCGCCACGCTAGAATAAAAACTAATAGAAAATCCAAGTCCAAGTATGGCCTTCAACTTTTCCCAATTCCTGAGACCTCCGGGAACCAGATGCCATCCACCTGAACCGAGCCAAACGCCATGTAAAGTGTACACAAGAGAACATGACGAAGCAGAAACCAGTGACGAACTAGAGGTACGGCATCCAGAGTGCATCACAAGACGCCAAATGCTGAGGGTTCACAGCCTTGGAGATCAGGTCGATGGTGGTTTGGTTGGCGGGCAAATTGCCCTCTGGAGGGCTGGCAAGGCTAACAGCCCGATTGACAATGATGTCACTATTGTTGTACACCAGGTCACGAAGCTGTTGCACTGGAAGTACACCGCGGTGTTGCGCTGTGGCCCAGAACATCATCTCGTCACGGACGAAGATGCTCAGTTGCTGCTCGAGCTCATGACGCGGTTCGGTGAGGCAGCGAGCGATCGCCATCAAAGCGCAAGCAAAGAGGCCTTCCGTTGCAATCGGTCCCATCAGTGTCTGGATATTAGGCGTAAACCGGAATGGCACCTGTTCCGGGTTGTAGAAGAAAGCCTTTGCGGGGTTAATCGCTGGTATCAGCTCCGTGCCCCAAATGTCACCTGTCGATCTGGAGATCATTATCTTGTTGGGATACCGGTTGCCCATATGCATCACATAGGTCATGAATGCGATAGCAGCGTATTGATAGGAGAATTGGCGACGGAAGAGCCAGAAATTTGCAAAGTTGGGATACGTCTTCTGGAAGTAGTCCTTCACAATCGTACTGGGCACCCACTTCTCCTGAATGGCCGTGAGAATCTCAGTCCGAAGAACCTGCTGCTGGTCAGGGGTTCGCTGCGATACGTTAGCTTGTTCCACCATTACGCAATCCGATTGACGTACATTTTGCTTCGTCTCGGCCAATGACCGCATTTTCTCCATAGTAAACATCACGGGTTCATCTTTGCTGGTTCCCACTCGGCGGCAATAGTCCTCGAATATGCCCTGCATAGAAACGTATGAAGGATCATCGCGCACCAAGCGAATGTGCGGCGCGAGGGGAACCATGAGCGGCAGATGGAAATAAAGGTTCCGGCGCCGGCTTTCCTTGCGTTTGGCAAGAAGCCCGTTAAAGATCCGGAAAAGCTGCAGGATGCGCTCTTCTCGTCTACAGTGCCGAGCTGCGGGATGTTGAACAGCAAAGGGATGCACGCTCCCATCATGACCACGAATCTTGAGCCGACGATGACAAACACCGATACCCCGGACAAGATCAATATCTGGGAGGAACCTGTCGATGCGCACAAAATCCTGGTTCTTGTCCTTGTGCAGCAGATATTGTCCTGGCACCTCGACTTCATCAAACTTGAGGAAGCGGAACTCGCTCAGATGCGGCGAATAGGTTTCCAAGAACTGGTACTGGCCGCGGCGATCCAGCTTCTCCTCGAACTTGTCACGCCAGCGACGCAGCTTGTGGATGTATTCGTACATGGTTGGCTTCTTGATGACGAAGTCGGCTTCGAAAGACTTGCGAATATGTGCGGGAAGAATCGTTTCTGCGAAGCGTGTGATATTGGCCTCGGTGGCGGCAGGTAGTTTAAAGTCCTGGGCGTATGAACCGGGCATGCGGCCCACGTATGCTAAGCCATCGTTAAGCAGGGCGACAATGAGACGATAGGCGTCCTCGTCAGGGGGGCACTTGAAGTTCTTATGAATTTGGTCGACCATCGTCTCCATCGACAGTGCAAGCAATGGAAAGGCAGTCTTGAGGCCGGACATGATCTCGTCCGAATACTCCCACGGTTTCTTAAGAGGCTCCTTTTCAGGCTCTGTGGCAGCACTCTGGGCCTGCTGCGGTACCCCATTTTGCCCAGGAACTTGCAAATGAGCCTGTTGTTGATTCTGAGCTTGCTGCATTTGTCCTTGTCCTGGAGCTTGGGGTTGGCTAGGAGCTTGGCCAGGAGCTTGTCCCGGGGGCTGAGCTTTGCCTTGAGCAGGCGATTGCTGGGGCTTGACCTGGCCCTGACCTGGACTCTGGCCTTGGGCTTGACCTGGAGATGGTTGGATAACCTGACCCTGACCAGGAGCCTGTGTATTAGCAGGCTGACTACCCTGTGCGGGAGAGCTGTCGGCCGTCGCTGGAGAAGGCTTCATGTGGGGCGAAGCCTGCTGCTGCCTAGCACGATTCAATTTCTCCTGTTTCTGGTCGTGCTGTTTCTTGATACTGAGCATGTCCTCCCGGTTCGTACGAAGGAGGAAGAAGAGCGCCTGAGGGTACAACTTCGCTATCTTCACCAAGACGGCCTTGCAAAGGCGTGCTTCGCGGTGCGACAAGCTCGTAAGAAGCTGCGGTATGAAGGTAATCCAGTACCAGACAGGGGTGTCTCCCTTGAAGTTCTCAAAGGCCCCAGCGATTCGTCCCTCTTCATTGTCCAAGCTGAGAAGCCAAAGAATACGGCTGAGCAGTTTTCTAGACTTTGCATTCTTGTAAAGGCCGGCAGCCTCAAGATAACAGCTAACCGCATTGCTGGCCAGTTCATAGTCAGTTGGATCGGCCTTGAAGCGTTGATCACTGTACTGGCCCCACTCAGCCCAGGCCTTTGCCAGTCTCAAGTCGTAGTACAAAGCAACCCCAAATGCCTCGTTGGCCTCATTGACATGATTTAGTTTGGCCAGGAACATGCCTTTGAGGGTGTAGAACTCTGCCTTTTGCTGTGCGCCGAAGTAGTTGAGATTTGTGTTGTTGATTACATCCAATCCACTGTTGAGTTCCTTGGGGTTTTGATAATGGCATTTTGCCTGTTCCCGCAGCTTCAGGAAAGCCTCTTGAATTTCAATGTTCGGTAGGGTGTAGATCCGGCTGAGCTGGTTGATGCAGACTTCGGGCATTTGGTGCTTTCGAGCAACATGGGCGAACCTGTTGATGATCCATGCCGTCTCATGGTAGCCACGATAGGCGTAGGAATTGCTAGCCACGTTGTTCGTCTGTGGGGGCAGTAGACTCAGGTACGTCGCGTTGATGAGCTGGAAGATATGCTGGCGCCAGGTGACCAGATCCTGCCAGGCGTTAATATCGTCCCAGAGGTTGGGAAGACGATCTCGCCATGTTCCAAGCAGCAGTTTCAACTCAGCGGACTTGGTGTCCAGGTTCCTTTCATTGGTTTGAGACAAGCTGGCGCAGATGTGGCTTGCATCATGAAGCTCAACAAGAAGTTGGAAATGCTGCAGGATCGGGATATGGGCATTTGTAATGTTCTTCGGCAACTGGAGCCATTTGCGAATGGATAACTGGATCGACTCATCACACACGCCATTGAAGTCTTGCAAATTCTCTTTCTTGAGGTGGAACTGCAAGAGCGACATGAAAGCTTGGAAGAATGTACGCCTGGGCGTGGGCGCATCGGAAACTGACTTGATGAGCGATTCGATCTGCTCCCGATTGCCTTCGCTTTGCCAGTTCTCAATGTTTCTCCAGGCGGCCTCCAAGAGAAGGTCATTAAGATTCTCGTGCTTGGCAAAGTCGCTCAGAATCTCCCACTGCTGCAATTTCTGGGCGCAGATCAACCAGTGATCTTCCCACAGGTAGTATTCACCTTGCGAAAATGGCATTGCACCGGACCGTGCCTTGATCTGAGCATTTTCGTAAAGTTGCTGGGCCTTATCCCACATTCCCTGCTGTTCATAGGAGAGTGCAGCGTTGGTTTCAACGAACTTGCATCGACGTCGCCAGGTACCGTAAAAGAAGTCATCTTCTTGTAGACCAGCATACACTTCCACCAACGCATCCAGATTACTCTCACGGACAGTCGGGGTATCAATGATGGGGCTGATTGCTGTTTCCTCGAGATATGTGGCAGCCGTGTACCACGCGTCATAAGTGCGACTGAGGTACTTCATCACATGAGGAGGGATTTTGAATCGGGGCTTGGCCCTGACGGCACCTTCAAGCAGAGCTTGCACAACATTTGGCCTCTTGTCCAGCTGTCTTTGATGGTATTCGCGTGTAATGAGGGTCACCATACCCTTCTCCAAGTCGATACGGTCCTCCCTGGACAAGGTAGACCAGAAAATCGGGAACAACGTGGTCCACAGACTGTAGGCGACGTTTGGGTCTGTATGCTGGAGTTGGCAGAGCGGCTCCATCAAATCTCGAGTTCTCACGTCGCCTATATCGGCTATGAATCGCTTGCGATCGGAGATAAAAGCCTCCAGTTGATTATCGACCATCACGTCAGCCTTCCTTGCGTCTTTTTCAGCATTGCTCAAAAGAAAAGACAGAGGATAGACGGTGAAATCGTCAGGGTGAAGTCTAGCCGGTGCTGTCATGTCGATACAGCCCAATATGAGATGAGAGGCTTGAGCGAGCCAGAAGGAGTCCGCGAGAGTGTCCCAGTTTTGGCAGGTAAGGACATAGCTTAGCCGGGAGCTAGCTAGTCGGGTCAAACTCCGATCGAAGATGTTCATGAACCGATTGCGCATTTCAACATCCTGCGCTCTGGTGCCGATTAAGAATGCATGCTCCAGCCTGACTGTGAGCTCGGTGCGCGTAATCTTGGAATCTTCGTAGATCCTGATCACCAAATCCAAGAACTTCTTCAGCATTTTTTGGTCCGATCGAGTCTCAAAAAGTAGCATCTTGTGTAAGACAGCAGTCTTCTCCTTCAAGGTCGGCCAAGACTCCGTGGAATGGAAAATCCAGGTCTCAACCATACTCAGTATTTTGGTGCAAAGGGCCTCATTCTGTGACCTTTCCACCAACTGTGCGAGTACGCTCAGGAAAGGACGTCTTTGCTCACCGAGGTGAGACATGCGCACCGAGATCAACTCGATTGTCTTGAGAATCAGGTCAACACCAATTTCGTAGTCCTGTTGATCCGGCGGAGTCTCTGCAGGTTTTGCGCTACCAGGCGGATATTGTGCTTGCTGGTTGTTTGTCGATGCCGCAACGTGCTCTTTCGCCAATTTCTGAGAGAAGACCTTCATTACTGGAACAATATGGGCGTCCATCTCAGCCGGTTTCTTCTTTGAAAGCGTCCATAGGGTGTTGAGGCTTGAAATGTAGTTGTTCGCGGAAAGTGTTTCTGTCGCAATGGCCGACAGGTAGGTGACAAATTCAGAGGGCGAGTTCTCAACATCCATAGCATCTTCATCCTCCGGTTGATCTTCTGGCAGAGCGTCGAGAACACGTCGTATCGGAGGCGGCAGTTTGGGGGAGATATCCATGTTATCCTCTACGCCATGAAGAGAATCCTGAATTTCAGGGTTGTCTGAGCGCAGGGGCTTCTCGAATAACTTCTGAATGAGCGGAAGACGACCAGTGATCCATTCATCGGGCTTAGCTGCGAGAAGCACACGCACGACTTGCAAAGCATTGATCATGGTGGTGATGTGCTTTTCGTCTGGCTTATCTGCCTTTTCCCCGGCAAGGATTGGCTCGGTAATCTTCTGATACAACTCAATATCAAGATCGCCCCAATATTCGGGAGAGAGGAGGTTCCTCAGTAAGAATACCGCTCTCTTAACCATGTCGCCAGTCAGGATGGGCTGCTGCTGTTGCTGTGGTTTTGACGAAGGTAGCTCGCGGAAGCGTGCAGCCGGAACGGGGAACCTCTCCGGCACGGTTGTAATGAATGTAATCAGGTACTTCGACATGGCAGCTCGTAGGTCAGAAGGTATAGTGTACTCAGTGCGCTCGTGAGAACTAGGGGGCGCAAGAGCTGCAGAAGGTGAAGATGTGTCTTGTGTATCTTCAAGTTTGCGCTTTCTCGCATTTGGCGACTCCAAGATGCCATTGGTCATAGAGGTACGGCCGCTGGTAACCCTCTTCTCTTCCCAGTGCCAAATCAGACCAAGGAGATTCAGAGCAAGTTTCTTGCTTTCATTATTCGAATTCGGGGGTGACGCAATTTTGATCAAAGAGGGAACGATGAGTGGAACGAAATGCTCTCTAGACTCATAAAAGAGGTCGGGATGTCGCACAAGGAACTGGAAGATGCTCATGACTTGTTGCAAATTCGCAGTCTCTTCTGCTAAGATGCGTCGAGGCCACTTCGCCCACAGCGGATACCGTGTGTCGGGCGTCTGAGCATTGCTCGTTGCGGACATTATCCTCGAAGGCAAAACGGGCGCCAGAACATCAAGAGCCTGAGTGACAAGGGCTTTGCCCTCATTTTGATGCGCTCGCAACAAAGCGACGTAGACCTGAACCACAATCTTGAAAGGTGTCTCGTAGTGGGCAATGAAATAGCTGATGAGGACATACGCTCCATACTTGTTGATTATGTCTTCAAGCCGAATATAATTCCAAGCAAACTTAATGATGTCCTTGCGAGAATCTTGGACGGTCTGATGGTGGTATTTGATCAGCAAAGCCGACAGCTGGAGTAGTTCCATGCGCGAATGGTCCACGCCAGGCTGAGTAGACTCCTCGCTCAAATCAGCCAACTGGGGCCTCCACAGACGGCTCTGAATGGATTCGGTCATGCTCTTATCCATCAGCTTCGGGCTGTTAGAAGGGCTATTCCATGTCATTTGGACGTCCATGGCGAATATTGGGTTCACCAGATTGTGGAAAGCGTAGGTTTTCATCTTCTGTGAGCAAGTGCGTTGGCCGTAAAGATCGAGACAACGCATGATGACTGACCGCCGGTAGTCGATGGATTCGTTGGTGATGATGTGGCGGTAGATGAACTTGGGGAATGCTAGCGTACGCTTCAGTTCTTCTGCCGATAGACCGTCTATCAGTTCAAAGAGGAAATCCAGGTCCTGCACAGACTCGGACAGGTAAATGGTGAATATGTCCATCAACTGGTCCTCCGCTTGCTCCACCCTCAGACGTTCATTTGCTGGAAGCCGATCACTGCGCAGCTTTCTCTCAAGATCCCGTCCAGCATTGAGCAGCATGGTCTTAAGATCGGCGTGCGAGACTAGCCAGCGCTTGGTAGTCTCGTACGAACAGACCGAATGCGCGACAAAGATACCGTTAATGGCAGCAGTATTCCTGCCATCGCCTGAATCTTGTCCAAAAGCAGCTGACTTGAAGCCCTCAGTGTCTGCTACGACTGCGGCACGCAACGCCTCGCTGTCCGGGTCCGCGAGAATCTGGCCGAAGAATCTTCCAAAACGCTCCTCTTTAAAGCGAGCTTGGAAGAATGCCAGACTCTCCTTGGGATAGCGATTGAGATACTTGACAAGCGGTTTTCGGAATGGGCTGTTAGATGTTCGGCGAAGCTTCTCTTCAAGTTCCAGCACCTTGTTCACAAGGTGTTCCATGAATGATGTGGCGGCTGGAGGAAGAAGGTGGAATATGTTGAAGATCGCAGTGACAATCTTAATTGTCTGATTCTGTTCGACAAGGCTAAACGACACCTTTTGCAACACCGCATCATCCGCTATAACCTTCATGTGATCCAACAGCCGGGCACCGATCTCGACCTTGAAGTAGTTTGTCAGCAGGGTAAGGAGGCGAGCAAGGCCGTCCAGTCCCGCCACGCTAAGACGTTTGGGATCCTGCAGGTTCATGAGAATCGGGCGAAGGCCATTCTGAAGTAGATCCTTGGGCAGCTTGTTCGTCTGCGTGAGAACATCCCTGAGACCTGCGTTGGCCGCCTCGATGACGTCGTGGGATCGGGAATAAAGGGACTTGAAGAAGACGGAGATAATGCGCGCACGGCTGGTGTTCTGGGGTGTATTGGCGAATTCCGGAAAGCTCATTGCCATCGACAACAGACGCAGGCAGGCCACACGGAGATTGACAATCATTTCGGCGTTCTTGAACTCATTCGGCTTGGATGCGAGAGACTCATCGTCAGCATCTGCAAGGGCAAGGGACTCTAGCATCAATCGGTTCAATGGCTCATTGAAGGTGACAATGTTGTTGTGGAGGCTTAGGCAAAAGGTTATGGCGTCAATGAAGCCGATCTGAGTGGGGAAAGGCAACGCCCGCAGAGGCTTGTTAAAAATCGACTGCAGAAGCCGGTCTTTAACGGGGAAAATGAGCTCGTGTACTTGACAACCAAGGACCTCAGCAATCGTGGAAAAGCTCCTTCGCGAAGCCTCACGGACATGCTTGTTCATATGCGAAAGCTCATAGACAAAGAACCCGCAAAGGGACCAAAGACGACTCTTCTCGTTCTTCATGTCATCCTTGGACACATTCTTGCAGCATCTTCTGAGAATCAAGTCCAGGGTGTCTCCCGCACTGACTCGAGTGCTAGCCGGCAGATCAGCGGGCGTATCCTTGATAACATACATCAGTGCTCGGGCGAATTCAAATTGTTTATCAAAGAGCCAAGAATCCCCAAGATCAAGTTTGGTTGCAAAGAGGTGAATACCCAGGCTGCCTCCGGCCTTGGTGAACCATTCCTCGCTATGACAACTATGGCAAAAGACACGGCCCAGGTGCTGGAAGAATGGCAGTTTCGCGACTCGCTCAGGTGCTCCAAAAATGATCCCAGCGGCGTCCTTCATAACCTGCAGCGCCGCCTGAGCGCCATCGCGGACACGAAGGTTATCAGATGACAGGCTCTCGACGATTGCTTCAGCGAGGATCCGCGAGTCTAAATACACGGGACCTTCTCCACTGTTGACGTCAAAAGGCCTGCGATTATGTCTGGCTAGAGCGAGAGCCCTTCCAACTTCGACGACTGCAAAATGCCTGACGACATCGGCCACAAAAGCAGTTGCATTCTGTTCGATGTCTGGAAGCGTGGTGGCGAAAATGCAAGCTTTCAGGAGCTGCTTCAGAGTGCCCTCCTGCGCCAACTTCTTCGCAATTGAACTAGATCTCTCAGACTTGTCCAGGATGTCGGCCATGGCTGTGGTTTTGCCCTCGAAGAGGTCATTGGCGTGCAAACGCAAAAGGGCAGCTAGATCTTCCGGGACATTCTCATGACCAATGTAGAGCTTCAATTGGGATGAGAGCATGCGAAATGCCTGTTGCTTATAGTAGCCATCAGAGGCCTTTGCGGCTGCCGTCTTGGGGACCTCCATTAGTTTCCGGATCGCTAGGTCCACCCCAATTCCGCTGGGGAACGGCCGTTTCTCACTTGGCCCAATGAGCTTGATGTCGAAGCTTGGTGCATCATCAGAAAATTGCTCGAATGTAAGCTCCGGCGGATGGTTCAAAAACTTCCTGTTACGGCCACCTAATTTACCCAGAATTCGCATAGTTGTGTGAGCGTGGAAATGATTGTAGGGGTGCGGTCGCAGATGATCCCATAGAGCAGTCATCAATTCGTCCATAATGGGAGCCATGATGGGGTCCAGGTAGTCAGCAGTGAGGTTGTCGACACAAAGCTCAAGGGTTCGCAAGCCCTGCCCTACAAGATCTGAGTCTGCGCGCAATGCTACAACGATGGGACGCATCAGGTAGCTCAGGTGAGGCAGAAGATGGGACAAACGCGCGGGCACAGTGAGCGTCAGTTCGACATAGAGATCACGCTCTTGCGGCCTTCGGGCAGCAAGCAATAAATTGTTGAACGTCTCAAGGAGCATCTCCAGCAATGGAAGAATTTCCTTGTACAACAATTCGAAACGGCCCCCGCCAATACTGCGAAAGAGTGACCGCAGGAGGAGGAAGTAGTTCATGGGCTCTTCCGCGGTCACTGATAGCTCGATGCATTTCGTGACGATCTTGGTTACATGAGGGTGCAGTACCTGCTCATTCTGGACAGAGAAGAGGGTCACGGCCATGAAAGAAAGCTTGAACATCCTGAGGAGAATCTTCGCTTTGGTCATGTCAGCGGTTCCCACTTCATGGATACGGTCCATAAGGTACTGGAGCACCATCCCGGAGAATGCAGGAGAAGTGGCTTCGCTGGCAAGGAAGAATTGAGGCAGGTGAAGCAAAGCGCCATGTTCAAACATAAGCTCATGAAGGTAAGGAATCTCGGAGTGAAACACCTCGTGGAAAGTGGCCGTATCAATGCAGTGGAAGACAGTTCCAAAGCTCTCCAAAAGCTCTTTCTCTTCCCGCGACATAGGCGCCGTATACTGACTGGCAAGGAAATCGAAGGGCGAGCTATATGCCACTTCCGGCGTGGGCTGATCGACGCCATAATATTTGAAGACACGCGCACCCTCGTGGAACAACTTCTTGATAACCCGTACTTCCTCTGCATTATAGCCATAAGAGACTTCAGGCCAATTAATCGGCACGTTGTTGGGGTCGATCTGGATATGTTCCGGATTGCAGTTCTTGAGCTGATGAAAGATGTTCTTCAGCCCGTTGATGAGGTTCTTGAACAGAAAGATATTGTCCGAAACAGGGTCTCCTCCGCGATCGCGAGGGTTAGAGGTCTTGATGGGCGATGCCGAGAATATATCAATCTCGTCCCAATCTGGAGGGTTATCCTTGTCCGCGAGATATCTTTCGGATGAAGGCTCGATATCTTTCTTGCCTGCCTTGTACGCCTTGGACACCTTGACGGCATTATCGAATTGATGATTAATCCAAGCAAATTTATCACCAATAGCATCTAAGATCATGATAAGGAAATAACGCGCCTCGCGCTTATCGTCTAGCTTTGCAATCCGTTCGGCCATGTTCAAAAGCAACTTGGCACTCATGGTTTGAAAGCTTGTCCCCGGGAAGTCATCGTGAAGATTCTTTGTGTACACTTCGACTGTTCGCCGAATTTGATCGCGCGTAAGGTGATCCCGCACATGGTGTATAAGATCTGCAAGCATGCTGTAGGCGAGTGGCCGCATCGTCTCGTACACAGTTAAGCCATCGCCGATAAGGGTTCTCTCGTCAAGGAGTTCGTCAATCTTCTCCAGGAAGATCTTCCGGTAATTAAAATTGATAATGTGCCGGATGGCCACGAGAAGCTCCTTCCTGGCGCTGGACTTCTCCCTGGGGCAATCTTGCAGGAGTCGAACCACAACGGAAGGAAGCGTAGGGAGAAAATCTTGGAGCTGATGCGCATACATACGGAGCAGGTATGCGAGAAAGCTCATCGTCTTCACTTGTGCTGTGATGAATTCGCCAAAGGCAGCACGGTTTTTAATTTCCCTGCTTACGCCTGTAAAGATTGTCCCTTGTGCTGCTGCCTCCGCATGCGCCCGCTCCTGCGGCTTCGCTTGAAGGAGAAGAATGCTCTTTATTAAAGGCACGAACAGCTTCACATTGGCCGAGACAGAATTCCGATGGGTCTGGAAGATGGACACGACGATGATTGGGCACTCCGCCAAGACCTTGAATGACTGCATACCCTTGAGCAGGACATTGCTGGATTGTTGATCTGGTCCGAGATCTGACACCGACGTGGCAGGCGAACTGGGCCGAGGGGACTGGAAGTTCGGTACTGAGGCACTCGGTGTTGACGGCATTCCGGACGGTGTAGCCTGGCTTGGTGCGTCAAACGTATCACGAACAACCTGTTCCATCGTCTGAAACATCTCTTGGATGAGCTCCAGGAAAGGCTGTACCCGGGCAGCTGTCGCATTTGCTTGGTTCCGCTCAAGATCCATGATCGTCTTCATGCAGAGAACCGCATTCTCCTCATTCTCAATGCGCACAAGATCCATGAGGAGGTCAACCATATCCGCAGCGTAGGGTTCGACATCGGGGGAAGCCATTGGCAGTCGGTGTAGGGTCTCGAGAATGCAATTCCGTAATTTCTAGGACCGAAACACCGGTATGAGCTCCAGTTTCGCCGATCTCCCCAAATTGAGAGGAGAGAGTGCTGAAGCTAAGGCGACTTACCTGTTCGAATGACAAGTTTGTGAAGACCGGCTCGCCCTTCAGAATATTCTTGAAAACTGGCCATAGCTTGGAAAGGAAAATCGGATAGCTTGCACCAGAGCATAAGGGCTCGATGTTGTCTCGTAGCTCGACCGCGACGTTCGCTCTGATTTTGATATCTATGTCGCAAACTGGTTAACACAGGTCGAATGACGCATATCACTGACAGGACTTGCGGGTCGAGTGAAACGATCCCGTAGTCGGCCTAGACCGATCGCATTGAGGTAGGCACTTACCAAGCTTATCGTCGCCCAGCTTGCTGGCGTAGATATCAATGCTTCGCTCCATGGCTGCGATTGATCCTGGAGAAGGTATAATCGAAAGGGATTGGATCGCTGCCAGGCCGCGAGGCCGGCTAATTATCGAAAAGCCAGAACAATTCGTTTCGCGCGTCCTTCTCACATGCGGGACATCGAGGGAGGAATCGTCTCTACTCGCTCGACGAAAACGATAGCTAGAGTGAGCAAAAGAACACGGTCGTTAAGTCATTAAATTTCCCCGCTTAATTTTTGGGGTGGTAATCAAAAGGAAGGTATTCGCTCCAAAAGAAGGGTATCAAGAAGTAGCGGACGGGAGCGTAGGAGGGAAAGAATCGCAAAAGTGCTCACAGACTCATGCATTGAGAACTGCTAGAGCAGAAAGCTGTAAAGCAGAACGCGGGTATCGCAGAGACCCCGAAGGAAACACTAGGCCAAATCAGGAAATTCCGGGTTATTGCTTTCCCGCTCCGACTGGCGCGCGTCTAATGCGGTAGTCGCGTTCCGTAGCCTATCAAGACAAGCGAGCATGTGTCCGGTGTGCCTGGCCCTGACTGACTGACTACATTCAAGGCACGTGCATCAACAATTTAGAAGCATACAACAGTCCATAGAGTGACTGGAAGTCTTTATGTAGAATTCAAAAAGATCAACCGACAACAGGTCGATCGAGCGAAACGCCATTCGCACCCGTTTTCCAGACCCGAACAGAGTTCTAATAGTCCAAATCAAATGTCCGCTTGGTCATCGCACGGGCTCTATAAGCCTCGCGCGTACTGTGAAGGATATTGAAAAAAAGTCATGTACAAAAGAAAGAAGAGTGGATGAAAAGAGGAAAGCGACCAAGGCAGACGGCTCGCATGGGTGAACGGCTTGTATCGAATGTCAAGCCAAACAAGGTCAAATACATTTTCATCGCAGCTCATAGTCGCTATGCCATCATTGCAGAAAAAAAAAATCTAACGGAGTAGTCATGTTACCAAGCCGACCATCACTTGAGAGAGTTGCTTCGCGACAAAAACGTTACGGCGTTCGAACCAGCCGACCGTCGTCGATCTGCACGCGGTCGAATCTCACTGCCGCTACCACTTCGTCGCCTTCGCACATAAGAACCGTCGAGAGAACCTCGGCGCCGTCTCTGGAGCACACGGACGTTTCAACGTTAGAATCACGCTTGCTAGACGCCGAAACGCGCAAAATCTTAGCAAATATACAGATGGAAACACAGAAATTGAAATAGACGGTCCTCGATTAGGAGTGACAATCACATGCGGTAAACGCGGACACAAAACCAGTCAGAGGGGGATGCTACTTACCGTAGTTGGTGCACCCTCTTTCCGCTCCTTGCTTGACGCAGAATCGTCCAGTTTCAGGGCGTTGAGACGCTTCTGGTTATCCTGATCAAGGGCATCAACCTCGTCAACTTGCGCTGGCACATTTGCAGGTGGAGCTGGAGGCGGTAAGACTCCGTTTTTCCTTTGCTTGGCTCGCTCCAAGACCTTCTCCCATCGCTCTTGCCGAGCTTTCTCACGCTGCTCAGCGCTGTTCTGCCGCTCATTATATTCATGGGAACATTCGTCAAAAAGTTGGGGGTTGATTTCCATGAACATCTTCATGGCATTGTACACCATGCTATGAATAGTTCTATGAGAATGTTAGCGGATTTGGCACAGAAAGTACACCCAAGACCTAATGATCAACTCACCTATTCCAATGGCCCTTGGAGTTCTCGTAAAGCGGCGCGAACATGATGGGAAGGATCGTCTCCACATTGTCGCTGACCAAGTTGCAGAAGTATTCGTTGTTCCAGAAGTAGAGTGCGCGTTCCGCGACCTGGAAATGAGGACTTGCAACTGACTTGGCCAGTTGTTGAAAAAGAGGTACTTGAACCTTGGCAAATTCCGCTGGATCCATGACTTCGAAGATATCTTCAACTTCGTTAAGATACATGACCTCCTTGGTGCTATTCGTCTTAGGCCAGTAGCGTAGCAAGCCCAGAACGACCTAAAATCCACGCTATCAGAAGAGCTGGCAGGGCACACGGGAAAAAAGGCTTACTTCTTCAGTCAATGTAGAATCCTTTTCAAGGAATTGGACGATGCAATAAGCGAGTTGCGGGTGATACATGCTAAGACTCTTGACTTTGTGTAAGGGAAGCAGCACTCGGGTGAGGAAGAGCTTATGCTCCTCCTTGAGAGGCAAGGCAAATCCGTTGATGATAGACCCCAGAATTTCTAACAACTCGGCGATTCCGTTGAAGCGCTCTGTCTCGTACGTGAATTGGAAGAAAACGTTGTTGATGGATCGACGGATATAAGACCGCAAATTCAGGAACTTTCCGTAGATCCGATGCAAAGTGGTCTTGAGAAAGTCCCGTTCCCGAGGGTCCTCCGAATCGAATAACTCCAATAACTGATGAGGATTAGTATTGCTGTATGTGGCTCGGAGAAAGAGGGGCTATTGTACCTGGAGGACAAAGTGATGATCGATATATGCCTTGGCGATGTTGGTGTTGAAGTCTTGACTCTCGATAAATCGCAAGAAGAACTCATATACAACCTGGATATGCGGCCAGGCCACTTCCAAGACCGGCTCGTCCTCTTCGGGATCAAAGGCCTCGCCTTGGGGGGTAACTGGGGGAGGGATGGGTCGAAAGAGGTTTTTGGCGAACATCTCGACGACTCGAGGGTACATGGGTTCGGTGATCACTGAACGGTTGTTCGCTACGTAGTCCAGGAGCTCGTGGAGCGCCAGTCTCTTGATCTCCTTGGACTTCATGTCGGCCGTAGGATCATTGAAGTCGAAAATGATATTGCACTGGTCAATTTTCTGCATGAAAAGTTCTTGACGCCGATTCGGTGGCACTTCGTGGAATCCAGGAAGCTTCTCCAACTCCCGTTGGCGCTGATCGGAGATATCGAACCGCGACGAATGCTGGCGCTTAGGAGTGCGAATCCCTTCGGACAGATCCTTGGGTGTGGTCTGGAGGCGATCAAAGACATGAGATTTTCTCGGAGGAGCCAAATCGCCAGGCATCGTCTCTGCGGCACCAGGGGGAGGGACATGCTACCGAGATGGAGAGTCAGCATTCATCGGTTGTTCCATCAATACTGTACAGCACGACCAATGTCTCCAAAGGACTTTGGAGAGTCGCTAGGAAACTCACCGGTGGTGCGCTTGGGCTGATGATAACGCTAGGTGCAATCGGCTGCCCTTGCTTGGTCGGAGTCCCTGATCCATTGTTCACAGGCTGTCCAGCGACACCTGCACCATGTGGAATATAATGCTGGCCAGCGGGGTACGCCCCCGCTTGCGCGGCATTTTCCGGTGACTTTCCCCTTATATCATTGACGGAGGTCGTAGATGAAGTCGGCGTACCGTGATTCGGGGACGCGGATTGCTGGGCCTGGTTGGCGGCAAGGGCGGCCTGATTCTGGGAGTCTTTCTTCTTCGAGGACTTATTCGCTTCTTTAGCCCTCGACAACTGCTCATGCTGGATGATTATTAGCCAGGAACTTGTGATTGCAGTCCTGTGGTGGTCGCCAGGGATCAAGGCGGGGAGGGGCGGCGATGGTTGAGCAGACTCACCACTCTCTGTCTGAAACCCTTCATTGTCAAGACTATGTAACCAGCCACATGTACTCGGTCGAGGTTCTCGATGCCAGTGCAGCAAGCTGCCGCACACTAGCAGGAGGCGTTAAGTCGGGCAGCGCGGACGCAGTTCAAGGAGGAGCCACGGTGTGATTTGTTTATGTTCGGCCTGGAATGACCACATGAGCATATCCAACCACAACAGGAAGAAAGCGACGGTAATTATCAATCGAAATAGTGCAAGATTTAGAGCATTCAAGCTGGAAGATCGACGCCTTCAGACCCGAAAACCAAAAATAGGAAGTGGTGGGTTGAACAAATGACCCCAGAGTTGAGGATCAAAATGGGGGAAAGCGGTAGGTTAAGGAACAAGCGGACAATTGTAGCACCAGGGGCAAACAGAAACGTTGAATCCAGTCACAGAAAACCATTGCTGCACAACTCACCTGTGTAGAGTATTCCAGGATTTGACAATGCGGATATCAAGGCCGGGTGGACGAGACTCAAGTCTGATTAGATCTTTCAGGTTTCTCGGACGCGAACCCAGCGGATTTCGATCGATAGTCAGTCTAGTCAGGAGCAGCTATCAGGTCGGTTTGGTCTGCTTGGGACGATCGGCTCCTGGTCGCTTAGCGGCTGGCTGGGAAGCGGGGTGGGTGCAAGAGCCCCAGAATTAAGACGATGATGCGGTCGGAATCAAGAATAAGATAATAAAAGTATTAAAATGAAGGAGAAGCTGCAATATAAAATTTCACGAAGGGGAATTCCAGAAGATTACTGTACGCTGAGTAGTATGCTGGTGATTGTTGTTGTGGAGGTAAGGCGACGGGGATGAAACTGCTGTCACTGTGGCTGAGGAGCCAGCTGGTAAATCTGAATAGGTACACACGACACATACACACAGGCGCAGCAGCTATCTAGCTAGTTGTCTTTCTATCTACATACCGTCGAGAGCCGACTGGTCACTCTGAATATATCACATTCTAAATTAGAGATCAGTTAGATGCTTAAATCACACTTGACGGACAGAATCTCCTCTCAGTAAGGCCTGGCTTTATGATGGTCATGTGACTCGGCAATTTCCTATTCACCAGTAGAGACAAGATGCAAGGGTCGATATCTCAATTCTCAAGATTAGGTTCAGCGGCACCATAAACTTCGTGTATCAATTGTCCAGGCAGGTTGCCAGATGTTTAGTCTCACAAATTGAAAGACTAGTTCTCCCATGTGGAGTTGGAGGGATTGCCGATTCCAATACATCACCAGGTCCCATTGGTAAACTGGGGAAATATACATATCTCGGGCTTCTCAGCCCTCCTTGACCACAACTTCATGATTTATCTCAACGCCAACACTCGGTGACGACACAAGGCATGATGGAGTTCCAAAAGAATCCAGCCAGTCCAGACAATATGATGGACCAGCAAGGGACAAGAACAGCACCCTACTACTCCATCCCCGCTCGTCACATCGTCAGCGTCGAGCACCCGGCCATCATCAAGAACGTCGACAAGGCAATTGAAACTCTACAAGGCAACGCAGGCATCTCAAAGGCAATTGCATCTCCCTCGGTGCATTAAAAGAAAGCACTGACAGAGTCAGATTCTGAACCCTCCAAAGGCTGATACCGGAGCCAAACTCTTTCTGCGGCCAGAGGATGCCATGTCTCGACCTCTCCTGTCGACGAGCTCTGCTTCTAACAATA
Organism: Scortechinia acanthostroma; assembly: GCA_011319215.2. Taxonomy (NCBI): domain Eukaryota; kingdom Fungi; phylum Ascomycota; class Sordariomycetes; order Coronophorales; family Scortechiniaceae; genus Scortechinia; species Scortechinia acanthostroma. The sequence continues at coordinate 46,583 of JAABUG020095224.1, forward strand.
TCCTGCTCAAAGTGACAGTTCCCAAGAGGACTGGCCGGAAACGCAAGAGGGGCTCGGATGAGCCGTTCTCCGGTGTTCCTGTCACAACTATCAATGAACAGCCGCAGCGGAGAAGTGCGAAGCAACTACTTCGAAGTCTGAGTGACAACGTGGGCAAGTATCAGGTTGAGCCTGTTGGGCTGGTTAACCGGACGCATGTGTTTCGAGGTTTGTATTCCCTCTTCATGTCTGCTATAGTTTATTGACGTGTTCTCCAGGCATGCCGGACTTTGTCTACTCGACCACCGGGAGCTCATTCACTAATCGGTTCCGGGAGCAGATTCTCTCTTTTGACTGTAAGGATTATACTGCTGCATCGAGAGTACTTTGACTAACGATGAGCAGATGATAAGATGAAACAGTTTGATATTGACATGAGCAAGGGTGCCACATCCAATGTCGACATCATACCACCCCCCTCACTCAGCCATGGGGACGTCCCATTTACTTACATGTATGCCTTCTTGCACCGCAGATCGAGTAACCAACACTAATCCCACAAAGTTACCGTCAAAACCCCACCGTCCGACAATCAGTCGACACCTCCGGCAACGTCACCACCATCAACACCTCCCAAGCCGCCAAAGTCCACACACATCTAATTCCCTTTGACGCACCCGTGCCAACCAAGCCGCGCGAGAATCTAGCACCCATCCACACCCTCGAGCCAACCCTACGAGAAACCATCGCCCTCGTCGAAGACCTCTTCAAAGAGCGCCCGGCCTGGACGCGCCGCGGCCTTCGCAACCACCTCAAAACCCCCGAACAGCGCTACGCCCTCCGCCACGCCGTCCCCTACGTAGGCTACATCTTCCGCTCGGGACCCTGGCGCGATGCCATCATCGCATTCGGCCACGACCCCCGCACCTCCCCCACCTACCGCATCTACCAAACCGTCATGTTCCGCATCCTCTCCGGCACCTCGGAGCTCGCCCGCGACGCCGGCAGCGGCAGACGCCACACCATCCCGCGACCCAACGAGGTCCCCACCGGCCCCGACGCCTTCAGCTCCTTACCCACCGACACCCACCTCTTCACAGGCACCCCTCCCCTCCCACCAGACGGCCGCATGTGGATGTTTTGCGACATCACCGACCCCCTCCTCCGCTCCATCCTCTTCCCCAACGAGCCCGACCCCCCACCACCAGCCTTCCTCAGGGACTCCTGCGAAATCGCCGTCGACGGCTGGTTCGGCAGCGGCACAATCGGCAAAGCCAGGACGGTCATGCGCGCCAAGGTCCAGGCCATGATGGAAGGTCGCGCCGCCGACGACCGCGACTTCGTCCGCGTCCTCGACTTCCCTGACCACGTCGCGCCGGATAGCTCGCTCGCGGACTTCACGCTCGACCCTGAGGGTACCTCCTCAAGGGAGATGCAGCTTGCAACGGATATCAGGGCGTCGATTAAGGCGTCTTGGAAGGGTCAGCTTGATGCGCAGAGGGCTGGTGCGAATGCGAAGGCCGCTCCTAGGGCGGGAGGGGTTGCGGTTGCCCCTGATGCTGCGCGCGGAAAACGCGTGCAGTGGAGCGAGGACGTGGGCGAGGACGTAGGCGAGGAAGAGGAGAGCGAGGGCGAGGAGGAAGCGCTGGAGGAGGCGGAGATGCTGGAGGCGCAGGTGGCGGCCGCGGCGGAAGCGGTGGAGGCTGCTTCTACGGCGGCGGACGAGGAGGAGGCGAATGATCTGGAGGAAGGGTCGGATGAGGGAGTGGATATGGACGTAGAGGAGCCTTCCAAGGCATGATCGTCTGTTCTCCTAAATTTCATCTATAGTGCATATGTGACTCCGCAAGAAGTAGACATTACCAAATCGAGATCGAGACGTAGATGTCTTCAGCACATAATACTAGGCTTACGAGCTGGTCAAAGTGACGAGAAGCCAGAACTGCTTACAAGAAGAAGAGTTAAGCAGAGAGTGATTACAAGAGATTAAGATGTAAAACCGTCACGACGGATCGAATTGCTATTATAAAAAGGTGGGTATCCAAGTTCGAACAACTCCAGAAACAGGAACCATTTTCAACGCCATGCAAAATGTATCCAAACCCGCTAGTTCAAACGCCGTGCCATCCAGACTATTATCGACAGGACAATGATTATTGCAAACATTATATAATTAGGACGTGGATGAGCAGAGCTCAGTGCTGGGATTGCTCTCGCTCTCTATCGCCTTCTCTGATTCATCTGCATTGCTCTGGCTTTCCCAGATTGCGATTTCTGCCTCAGATACCGTAGATTTTGCAGACGAGGCAGCTTTGGCGGGCTGAGTAGCTGCAAGGATCGAGGATATGGATGATAGACTTGACAGCTTTGTACGAGACGGATGGGTAGGGTTGCGTGGCAGGGGAGGCAGGGTGTTCTTTTCCGAGGAGGTTTCATCCTCGTCGTAAACCACATCATATGAAAAGGCATGGCAGTCTTCGCCATAATAGTCCGCGGCATTGAGCTCACCGAGCGGAGAGCGAGGCTCATCCGTCATGTCGGCCTTTCTTGCAGCGGCGGCGGCAGTCCGAGACAGGTCAATTCCCAACTCGGACGGGGGTATGTTCTCCTTGCCACGACTTGAGAGTTCCGCCTTGCCCTCGTCATCACTGATATCCAGCACGCAGGTAGAGTGCTGCATCAGGTTGGTCATTTCTTCCTGCTCCGAGTCCACGTAGATCTCGAAAGACCAGGACGCTGGAGTCCTAGGGGCGGGCTGGCTCTTGGGCTGCACATTGCCCAATACGGTTGCGATGGAGAAAGGTCGAGTAAGGCTCTTTCTGGCCGCATGTTCTGGCCGACTCTTGTTGATGGTAGAGCGACGAGCAAATGGTTTGCAAGATTTGCCCTGAGGCGAGCGGCCGACAGGCTTGAGAGCTGGAGTGGATTTAGGTTTCGAGAGGGGTGCCTTGAAGGTTGAGGAAGGCATAGGGGGAGTAATGTTCGATTTCACGACCGTCAGAGCCATACGAGAGGTCTTCATTGGCTTGGGAGAGCATTTGCTGGGATCATGGTCTTCTTCATCACAGCCGCGCTTTCGCTTTGTTGACATGTTTAGAGTGGCCGGGTCAATATTCTCCGCATCAACCTCGGCCAAAGGCCTTCTTTTGGCAGAAGACGCACCTAAACAGGAGCAGAGTGTTAGAGGATGTTGCATGTGTGGTCAGGGGTTGAGCAAAGACGTACCATTTTGCTGGTTCTTGATGTTCATTTTTGCCTTAAGCAAGGACCGCATACGCGGTGCATCGAGGCTGGCAAAGGGCTGGCGCATTGTGGTTGGAGGAGTCATAGTGAGGGCCGCCATACTGAGACGGGGTGCAGAAACAAATCGCACCCGCTGAGATCTTGCCGTGAAGCGAGAATGCTTTTTTCAATATATACTAACCAGGTCCTATCTATTTTAACAGTCGGATCCGACCGAGGGAGACGGAGCTGTGGCAGCCTGGATTGTTTTGATTTCGCGGAAGTGGGGCAGCAAGGGATTGGGTAATTGGCGGTCTAAGCTGATGATCCGGCGGATGGACCTGATGGTACCTAGTACCTTAGTACTGGTAGGGTAGATAGATAGATAGGTAGATAGAGATCGTCTATCAATCAGAGGACGTAAGCGATGACTGGAAAGGATTCGGTGTGGCTGCGACGGAGATATACGGCACGGTCTGTTTGATGATATGTACGATATGATACTCCGTCGATGTACACTGGGGGGAAGGACGGGAGGGATGGGAACACCGTGTGGTGAGGATTAGGAGGAAAAAGAAATTAGCGATCAAGAACGAGGCAGATGAGGCAGTGCACTGAAGATATATGATCAGGAATTCAGGATGCAACGGGATGCAGAGAAGAGAAGAGGAGGCAAGGGCAGACAGGGCGAATTCCTGTCGAAAATGGAGGGCAGGAATTGTCTGTCAGGTACAGAGATGAAGCAAAGGGATTCTTCAAGCCTTCAACAGCAAGAATGAATGAAGTAGTATGATACTATCATGTCCATACCTGGACGAGGGACGAGGGATGCAAGCAAGTATTTGAAGCGTGTCTGACCAGACCTCCAACTCCACACTTGGACCGTGATCGTGATGGAGCGCGTCATGTTCGTGTTGGATGCACTCCATCACTAAAGGTGGGAGTATACGATGAACTATGCAAGGCGCGCATCCTGTTATTATCAATTATTGAATCAGGATGTCTATTGGACTTTCCAAGATCCCACGACTGCAGACAATCCAATTATGCTCGTCCACTTCCATTGCCTTGGTAGCTTCCCCTCACTTCCTCCCTCCATCTGCCATTCAAGTCGCGTCAACTCGTGTCTCTCTGTTCCTCAAATTCCAATTTCATTATGGT
>JAABUG020095335.1:0-50868 GCA_011319215.2 Scortechinia acanthostroma
CTTCATTTTCCAGTCGTGAGGCAGACTTCAACAACTTATCAGCAGCAGCATTGAAGTTCTGCAACCTCCATCCACGCGATACGGTCTTTGTGTCTCTAACCGCAGCTTCGGACTTTGGCGGAGGGCTAATGATTTCTGCTTCGAGTGAACCGAGTGGTGCAACTTGCTTCAGGTAAGCGGACATGGAGGTTTCGGCCTGTCGTGGGGTGTGCTTGGAGAGGAGCAGTGAAATAAAATCGAGAGCAAACATCGCTTCCATATGTGCCTGCCTATAAGACCTCAGTACCGATCGGCCATATCACAGTTCACCTAGTGGTCACCTTACATTGCAAACTGAGTTATCTCCGCGCGTCGTTTGTATAATTGATCCAACCGCTCTGTCGTGTCCAGCTCGGCACCTGCTTGCTCGTCCTCATCCTCTGTGTATTCCTTGCTCTCTTCCTCGTCGATCTTTGCGCGGAGAGTCTCCTCACTCACATCGCGGAACGATCCCCACTGAGCGTTAATCTGGGCGATCTCGACAGGCAATGGATCCGGACGGTCGCGCTTTTCGGTCAAGGGGCGCAAAGGAAGGGTAAATCGATCGGCCATGGTGACGTTGCCAGACGCACCCTACGTCGACGAATTTTGAGCAGCGTCGAGGGATTTCTTGAGCCTGGAATTGCAAATGGAGAGTGACGCGGAGGCACGTGACAGCTGGAGCTCAAACAATGCCAAATCAACGATTCAATATGTTGTAACCAATCGACCATGATCCATGCCAATAGAAGATACCTTAACAATCGGTGAAGCTTACTCTTAGAGGGCTACACGCTGCTTTTACAATATTAATTACTCAAGCAAAGGTATCCAATTCGATGCGGTGTATACTCCGAGTGTCTGAATACATCACCTCTCGCCAGTGATATATATTGAACATTGTGCTTCAAAGACAGACATTGGAAGAAGCAATTGCGTACTTTTCAGGGTTGAACTACCATATTATGAGACCGAGGGCCTTGTCAATACCTTCCTAGTATATGCTTATCATCGAATTAACTCTACAGGGCCGCGTTAGATGGACGATGTTGGCAGTGAGACGAATGCATTGGGGAAGGCGTCAAGCTTATCAACAATACGTCAATTCAGGTGTCACCAAGGAGTTCGCAATAGATAGAAGCACTACGTACCGAGCTCAACCGACTTATTGAGTCAATTGAGATGGTATTAAGATTGATAGTGACTGCAGTGCAAAGAGCAGCACCTCTTGCTACCTCTCTAACGCTCTACCTTACTAGTCTACTCTAAATCATCCAGTCCGTCAGGGTCCATTATTCGTTGCCATGGTGGCACTCAAACACGTGAAAGACTAGCCCTGCCCTAAGTAGTATCACGTGACTTTCACGAAGCTAGGACGAAAGAGGGGCCGTGACGTCGACAATGGTTGCTGTGGACTCTGGTGACGCAGGGGGAAATCTTCTGGTGCAGGATCGCTCAGAAGAGGGGTTGTCGCTTGTTGATCATCCATAAGTTTCTCCCATTGTCTTTCTTCACCAGAGATTGTCAGACAGTTTTCTCATCTCAAGCTCTCAGAGCTCATTCTAAGCTAACTATCTACTCCGTAGTGAATCCATTGACCGGGTCGAGTCTGTGACGTACCCTTTCCCACTCCCGCTTTCACTCACCGGAAATCTTTCACCCCCACCGTCACAACAACTTATCTACAGTTTCAGTAGCAAAGACAGCTGTCTCCCCTGGAGCTTCACTTTCCGATCTAGCGATTGATCCTCCAACACTCCTTTGTGGATCAGTCTACTGTCGTCAGAAGGATGAGCGCAACACAAGCCGCCGCCGAGCCGCCCAAGAGACGCCGCATTGGTGTCCTCACCTCGGGTGGTGATGCTCCCGGTATGAACGGAGCCGTGCGGGCCGTTGTCCGTATGGCCATTTACTCCGACTGCGAAGCGTATGCCGTGTTCGAAGGTTATGAGGGTTTGGTTCATGGTGGCCACATGATTCGTCAGCTGCACTGGGAAGATGTTCGTGGCTGGCTCTCCAAGGGTGGTACGCTGATTGGATCCGCTCGGAGCATGGCTTTCCGCGAACGCGCTGGACGTCTCAAGGCTGCTAGGAACATGGTGCTCCGCGGTATCGATGCTCTGGTTGTCTGCGGTGGTGACGGAAGTTTGACCGGTGCTGACGTCTTCCGTTCGGAATGGCCCGGTTTGCTGGAGGAGCTGGTCAAGACTGGTGAATTGACTGAAGAACAGATCAAGCCATACAAGGTGTTGAACATTGTCGGTTTGGTTGGATCCATTGACAACGACATGTCCGGCACTGACGCCACGATCGGCTGCTATTCCTCTCTTACACGAATTTGCGATGCCGTCGATGACGTTTTCGATACCGCATTTTCCCACCAGCGAGGTTTCGTTATTGAGGTTATGGGGCGACACTGCGGTTGGTTGGCTTTGATGTCGGCGATCAGCACGGGTGCGGACTGGTTGTTCATTCCGGAGATGCCTCCTCGTGATGGGTGGGAGGATGACATGTGCTCTATCATCACCAAAGTGAGTTGCCAGATATTTCGTCCGAGGGTTTGAGCTGACAGAGTCCTCTGTAGAACCGTAAAGAACGTGGCAAGCGTCGTACAATCGTTATCGTTGCCGAAGGTGCCCAGGACCGCAGTCTCAACAAGATTTCCAGCTCCACAATCAAAGATATTCTCACTCAGCGGCTCGGGCTGGATACCAGAGTAACTGTGTTGGGACACACTCAGAGAGGAGGAGCAGCATGCGCGTACGACCGGTGGCTGTCCACCTTGCAGGGTGTCGAAGCCGTCAGGGCTGTTCTGGATATGAAGCCGGACTCGCCGTCGCCAGTTATTACCATCCGCGAGAACAAGATCATGCGGACACCGCTGATGGACGCAGTGAAAGAGACCAAGTATGTAGCGAAGCTCATTCATGACAAGGACTTTGAGGCGGCGATGGGAAGGCGGGATGCCGAATTCAAAGAATACCACTTTGCCTATCGCAACACTGCCACACCAGATCATCCAAAAATGATCCTGCCCGAGAGCAAGGTGCGTTATTGTGTTACTGTCTCAATCAGCGAGGTTGGCTAACTCCAATTAGAGAATGAGAATTGCCATCATCCACGTTGGTGCCCCGGCCGGAGGTATGAACCAAGCCACCCGCGCCGTTGTCGGTTACTGCCTCACTCGTGGACACACCCCCCTCGCGATCCACAACGGTTTCCCCGGCCTCTGCCGTCACCACGATGATAAGCCAGTCGGCTCTGTTCGTGAAGTCAAGTGGCTGGAGTCTGACTCCTGGGTCAACGAGGGTGGATCGGATATTGGAACAAACCGTAGCCTGCCCTCGGAGGATTTGGAGACCACTGCAATGTGCTTCCAGAGATACAAGTTTGATGCACTGTTCGTGGTGGGTGGTTTCGAAGCTTTCACTGCAGTCAGCCAGCTCCGTAAGGCGCGCGAGAAGTATGACGCTTTCAAGATCCCCATGGTTGTTTTGCCCGCTACGATTTCGAACAATGTGCCTGGAACGGAGTACTCGCTGGGAAGCGACACCTGCCTCAACACTCTGATTGATTTCTGCGATGCCATTCGCCAGTCGGCCTCGTCCTCTCGCCGTCGTGTCTTTGTAATTGAGACCCAGGGCGGTAAATCGGGCTACATCGCCACCACCGCTGGTCTTGCCGTTGGCGCTACAGCCGTGTACATTCCCGAAGAGGGCATTGACATCAAGATGCTCTCCAACGACATTGATTTCTTGCGCGAGAACTTTGCCCGGGACAAGGGAGCCAACCGTGCCGGAAAGCTCATTTTGCGCAACGAATGTGCCTCCAGCACTTATACCACACAGGTTATCGCCGATATCTTCAAGGAGGAGGCCAAGGGTCGGTTCGAGTCCCGCTCGGCGGTGCCTGGCCACTACCAGCAAGGAGGCAAGCCATCGCCGATGGACCGTATCAGGGCCCTCCGGATGTCGGTCAAGTGTATGATGCATCTGGAAAACTACGCAGGCAAGTCGCGCGATGAGATTGCAGCAGACCCGATGTCGGCAGCGGTCATCGGTATCAAGGGCTCGCAGGTGATGTTCTCCGCCATGGGCGGGGACGACGGTCTGGAGGCGACCGAGACGGATTGGGCACGCCGGCGTCCCAAGACGGAGTTCTGGCTGGAGCTTCAGAACTATGTCAACGTCCTGTCTGGTCGTGCTGCTGCAGGAAAGCAAATGTGGTCATGCTATGAGTGTAAGCAGACTCCTCAGACGCCATGCTATCTACATCACAATACTGACTTCTACAGCCATTCACCCTTCGGGGCCAACATCACCTTAAGCGACCGTGCAATACCGAGGATACGATTGATGAACGGGAAGCGGACAGCGACCTTGAATGACATTCGAAAAATAGCTGATGGACCTTGGATTGGGGTAGATTATGATTTTGCATCTGGAGTTCAGAATACACGAGGGCTACGTGTCTGGGCAAATACAATATATTGAATCTAGGATTTCATAGTCATGAATTGGTATCATATGGTATCATATGCATAATCCAGTAATCGCAGCACCCCATAACTGAAAAGATCGACTAAGATCGACTCTTCTCCGCCTTCTGCAACTCCTCCAGTTCATCGAGCAACTGCACCGTTTCCCCCGGACTGGCGATCCAGGCAGTCGTAGACGCCAAACGAGCCTAGTCACGTCAGCTTCACATTCACCTCGTAAACAGGGACGATGAAGACAGACTCACCTTGAAATCATTCGCACCAGCAGACAGAAACTGATCGCCAACATGTAGCGTGCGCGACCGCTCGATCCCCCCGAAATACCGCTGGCAAGCGCGGACACCCCAGGATTTGTCGCCGATGTCGACGAAGACGTCGTTTCCGCCTGTCAGCATCAACATCAACCATTAGCTACAACCCTTACAAAGAAGTTTTGGATTTGGGGTAAGGGAAAGGGGAAGGGCACCATTAAACGCGCAAAACGGCAATCTCGCACCAACAACAGACCGCTCAACGGTATTCTGCACGACAAGCACAGTCTCCTCGAGCTGCTCGCGGTGGATCTTGCTGCGGTCATATGGATACACGCCGACAGCGCGGTCCTTGCGGAGGACAGCAACCGGGAGGTTAAGGTTGGATGCGCAAGCGCGCAGGCTGGACTCCGCGATATCAAGCAGCTGGGTGATATCCTCCTGTTTCCAAGCTTTCATTTCGTCGAGGAGCCACTCTGGGCGAGGGACGTAGGTGAGGCGGTGCGGGGAGGTAGAGTCGAAGCGGAAGAGGAAGTTGGATTCGCCGCCCATGACGACCAGACCTGTTTTCTGGGCGGGGGTTAGAGAGGGCGAGTCGTGCACGGCGTCGAGAAGGCCCTTTAGGCGTTCGTAGTACTTTGCGCCTTCGGTGTAGCCTGCGGCGGTGACGATGCCGATGCGCACGCCCTGGTGCAGGAGGCGGATGATGCGTGCGATGGCGGGGTTGTCGGGGGTGAGGCAGGCGCCGTCGTCGTAGAGGGTGACGTCTCCGTCGAAGGTGACGAGGTCGAGGCCGGGCCCGCGGACGAGGCCGAGGAGCTGGGCGGTGTTGAGGATGAGGCGGATGTCGTTGAAGGAGGGGGCGACGAAGCGGCGGCGGCTGATCATGCGTTTTGTGTCTTGGTATTTGAAGGCGTCTTCAAGGGGGAGTCGGCTGAAGAAGGAGCCCGCGGTTGGGACGAGGAGTTTTAGTTTCGACTTTCCCGGGGCGTTGGCACGTTCATGTTCGACTATCTGCGTTAGTTGCCTAGTCGCCATTAGGGGAGGGGCAGGGGAGTACTGTGGTCGTCGATGAGCTTCTCGACATCCCGAAAGATCTCCGCGTAGCGTTGATGGGTGTCGGCCGCTACAGCCACGAGGTTCTCGCTGTGTTCCTGGTAGACAGCGGTGGGCTGCGAGTGCAGCACAAAGGGGACGGCCAGGAGACCTTTGATCCATTCAATCTGATGTACGTTAGCTTAGCTTGCCATTGAAGAAAAGGAGACTTACCAGCTGGTCTCGCCGATGCGACTATCGGAGTTCACCGAGTCAGCCAAGCACAACTTGATAGCTGACAGCATACCTTGAGAGCATCTTCAATTGTTAGCTAGCAGTCTATTCAACTATACTTATAAAGGACATACATTCAACGCGATACCGAGTGGTCATTGTGAAGGTTGTTTAAGGTAGGCCAGGGGTGAGGAGGATGAGGAGTGCTGTTTGGTTCCCCGCTCGGTGAGTTGGAGATGTTGTGCCAAGACAGGCTGAGACACTGACTCTAATGATGCATTCCATTGGACAGACTGGTTACGAGTTATTCTAGGTTCTTACAATAATAATCTTCTGTTGTTTAATTTAATATCGTGGTGACTCACTCTGAGCCATAACTAGCCATTGGCTCAAAAGTGATCTTATCGCAAATAAGCCTCACCGTCTTCACTTCCAGTGGCTTAGACAGCAGGGATTATGGATCTAGATTGAAGAGAACCTGGAGTCATCAGAAAATTTGCAAGTACTCCGTGAGCAATCGGAGTTCGGAGTATTCGTAGCTCAGCAGCCTGGGGATTGACACCTCGTATTTATGGCGAATTAGAGGCCTGAGGCGCATCGCAGCGAATCACCATCATCTGAACCGAGATTCCAGGCCAGTCATCGATCTCGACGACGATTAGAGTTACATCTGTGTGAGTCAGTCATACTGATGACGATGATGCCGATGCTATTGATGCCTGGAGTCATACTCTGTACATACAGTAATTCCAGTCTCCTGGTCGTGGCATATAAACCGCCAGAATCGTAGAGGAGATGCCTACTCAACAGAATCAAGCACAGAAACCATACCTGTCATCACCCAGGTGAACATGAACATGAATTCCCTCAGAGAGGGCAACAATCCATCAGTGGATCCTCCTCCCCCATATACCCCCAGGGGTACATCTCCCACATCGCCAGACCAAGAACAAGAACGAGAACCAGAAGTAGACACCAAACACCCACTCCCACCCCCATCCACCACATCAGAACGCCCAAGTTCGATTTCCACCATCTCCCAAACCCACAGAAACGCAATCGGAATCCAAATCCCCTCAAAACACGACAACTTCACCTCCGGCTTCGCCTACCCCCCCTTTTTGGCAGACTACTCCATCACCCCAACCCACTGGACGCAATTCACCCACGACCTCAACGAGGAAGTCAAACTCTCCCCGCGCCAATGGGCAACAACAGTCGCCAAGGGCGTGGGCGTTCTGGCGCTCGGCGGGATGATAGCCGGCGTGCTTGGTGCCATTCCGGCTGTTTTTGTTGCGAGGCAGGTGAGGAGGAATCGGGAGGAAACAAACCTTATTATTGCTGCTTCGGAGAGTCCTGCAGATGTGAATTCAGCCTCGGGGTTTGAGGGACGTGCAGGTCGGCTGTCCAGGAAGGTTGAGAGGTGGAATGAGATGTTTTTTAGGCCGAGGGGGATTGTGGTTAGGGTTGATCTGCCGAGGGAGGAGTTGGATGAGATGGTTGCGATGGAGGTGATGGAGGTGGGGAGGTCTGGGTTTGGGTTTGGGGAGTCGAGGTCGAGGAGAGATGAGGCGGCTGTGAGGGAGGATGCGGCGCGGAAGGCGAGGATTGTTATTATTCCGGTAGATACAGAGTCTTCAGATACAGCTTCAGCTTCAGTTCATTCGTGATTAAATACATAACAAGTTCATCAACATTTGCTTCCGCTCGTTTAGATACGTTCAAAAGGCTAGACTCTGGACTTTTCCGCAATCTCCTGGTGCGCCGTAGTCCCATACGTCTCTTCGGCCATCTGCATCTTCTCATCCATGATCTGATCGCGCTGCTCGGCGTCGCGGTTTCCGTACCGACCAATCTTGTACCACGGCAGCTGGAACAGACGATCCATACTCTCGAGCGTCCGGCCGGCAGTCTCAGGGATACTGAACCACACCCACACGCCGCCAACGATGGTCACGGCCGCAAAACACCAGAAGGTGCCCTTGGGCGTGATGCCCCCGGCCGCGGTGGACAGCAACATGTTGGGGACGGCGCGCGAGTTGCCGTACTGGTTGGCAAAGTGCAGCGTCATCGAGATGGAGGTGGCCAGGGCACGGATGCGCAGCGGGAAGAGCTCCGCAGTCAACAAATACTGCATTGAGTTCCAGCCCAGCGCCCAGCCGAACCCAGACAGGTAAATCATGGCGATGGCGCCGCGGCTGACCCCCTTCTTCGACTCCGGGAGAACAAAGCTCTTGACGATGCCCATCTCCGGGACGTCGGTGAGGAAAGCGGCGACGTAGATCATGGCGATGGCCTGCAGGGTGATACCGATGAGCAGGGCGCGTTTGCGGCCGATCACATCCACCAAAAACAGGGCGCACATGATGGCTGCGACGAGCTTGATGATACCGAAGACAGCAGTCACAAGAAGAGACTCGTTCTGACCGGTGATGCCGAGCAGCTTGAAGAGATCCGGGGCGTAGAGAGTAATGGAGCCGGCTCCGGACCACTGCGAGAGGATCTGCGACATGGCCGCCAGATAGATGCGGTACAGGTTACTCTTGATGAAAAAGGTCTCCTTGATGACGCCGAGCCAGCCAGCGCCCATGGTCGCCTCGAGTTCGGCCTGGTGGGACTGCTCAATGGCGGTGATCTCCGACACCACGTACGGGTGGTCTTCAGGGAGGTGGCGCACGCGCGACAGATTGCGGAGTGCCTCTTCGTATTTGCCCTTTTTGATCAGGTAGCGAGGAGACTCGTATTGCAGGAAGGAAAGCAGAAAGATCAGGCCGGCGAAGATGATGTGAAGACTGGTTGGCACTTCCTACGGATTGTCAGCTGTCGCTCTTTGATCCCGAGGTAGTGGACGGCTCACCCATCGCTTGTGCGTGTTATCTCCCATGTTGACCTGGCAGCCGTAATTGGTGAAATAGGCCAGGACGATACCAAGATACACGAAACCAGTAAACACACAGGTGCAGAGACCTCGGATGGACGCGGGGGCCTACTAAGTCAGCTTTATCAAGAGAAGCATGTCAAGGAAACTCACAATCTCAGCGAGATACACCGGCCCAACCACAACAGTTTGGCCAACACCCAATCCAGCAATAAAGCGACCGGCGTAGATGGCTCCAAGGTTTCCGTTTGCGCCCATGAAGATGGCAATACCAAGAATCCACAGAATACATAGCTGACGAGTGGCCCAGATACGACCGATGCGGTCACAAACCACGAATGCGCTACCCAGGTTAGAATGCCCGTCAAGTGATACAAGTTGAACTTACAATAGTGCACCAGCGACAGAACCGATCTGAACCATCGCCGACACGTTCGCCTTGATGTTCGTCTGCTCGACCTTACTGTACTGGCTGTAGTGGATCGTCTTTTGGAAGTCCTTGGAGTTGAAAGCACCCGAGATCAAGCCCTCATCGACACCGCGGGCAGCGCCCATGAGGCCAAATGAGACAACCGCGAACCATAGCCTCCAGTTGAAGACTCCTTTTGGCTCGTCGAGGTTTTTGAGCCGGAAGATGTTGACGGGTTTCTTTGGACCGCCTGCCATGATCTCGTCCTTTGTCAGAATACCAAGTGGAAGAGAGGGGAAAAAGTAGATGAGCGTGATGGGCAAACAAGGATGAACAGACGATCACTGCCCGACTTTATACCCCATGCATGAACACTGCGGAGAAATCGTGGAGTAGAAACGTGGGGTCGAAATCTCCGAGCTCAGGACAATAAAGCCAGACAAAGTTGACAACAAACTTTGGCGGAATACCCGTCACGAAGATATTTCGGAGAAGGATCCATTTGTCTTTGTTTCCTTGTGGTTGAGCCTCGTAGTCACTGGTCGTTGGATTGGGTAGTTCAGAAACGGAGGGTGGCCGAATGTAGTGAATGACCCAAATGAGGTGCCAAGAGCGCGTGGTTTGTGCCTGTCTTGGGCGGCTTGGGCCCACCTAGACTTTACTCCAGAAGTCAGGAGTCGAGAGCTTGAGAGCTCTTAACTGCGCCAAAAGCCTTGTTCCAGTCTCGGTCTCTCAGCATGAAGTCTTACTTTGTCTTTGACGTTTTGAGTGCTTTCAAGTGTCGACATGAACTCACCCACACGCACATCCATCATATTCATTCTCCTTTCAGTCACTTAGAGAAGTTACCAAACGACCCACTCCATGACGGCGTCTCTCGGGCTCGTCCCGCACAACCAGGGCTCGGTCAAGTTCCGAAAGACGATGGACCCCTTGGCGCGGGAAATGCCTCATAAGATAAGGATGTTTTAACTCAGGCCTCAATCTAGACTCGGACCCGACTCGAACTTCCGTTTCTCGGAGGTTTCAATTGACTTGTTGATTCGCCAGTTGCATGAGATCTCTAACTATTGCCAGTCAACATCAGCACAGCGTGGAGCCCATGAAAGCGTCGGGATTAGTACTCAAATCATGCTTATCCCGTCAGCACAAGCCCCGCTGTAGCGAATCAGTGCTGCTTACTATCCTACTACAAAGAAGGGCATGGAGAGATGCCGAGTCCGTCTTCTTCCGAAGCGACAGAGATCGTCGATGACGGCGCGACTAGATATCAAACATGAAGCAGCGATTCCACCGACATCGCAAGAAAGCTGGTTCGCCAGGTGTCTAGCCGGACTGGGCCGTCGGTATTCTCCGAAGATTCGCCATGGACCCAGAGGCCAAAGCCACTGTGAGTCTGTGAAAATGTAATGTTACTGGCTGGTGCCTGCTGAGTCTGGGGTTGAAAGGTTGAAAGGATGGAGAAGTCATTGTGCGGGGTATGTCACAGGATGGGGAATGACAATCCCACCTACTCTGATTGGTTTATCCCATCCTCCACATGGATGGACGGGATGTAACCCATGGAGATTAGGTTGGTAGTACTCCGTAAGGATTGGTTACTTTAATAGTCATATTCATAGTTTGTATATCCAATCGGTGTCGCCTAATACAACAAGTAAAATTGATTATCCAGGTGAGGCATCCGTTCATCAGCACAACGGTCACAGTTAGTCACGCCAACGGAAAGCAGGATTGCGCCAGTCGAGATCCTGGATCTGCCGCAGCGACAGGCCAGCCAGAGCCTGATCAACGTCGACCTTCTCGCGTCTCTTGTTATCCCACCGCATCCAACCCCAGAGCAATGCTCCGAGAATCATCGTCATGGAGGAGGTGGCCAGGTTGAGGCCGTTGCCAATGTGATAATTAGGACCATCAAAAGGCAAAAACGACCAGGTCGAGATCAACCCACCAATGTTGCCCATCATCACCGTGGTTCCGATGGCCGATGACCGTGCAGTGTCCGACACCACGTTGTTCGATGAGTTCGCGTTGCACAGAGCGCCAAAGGCGAACGCTCCACTGGCAATCAAAAACGTCGCGCCATAGCGGACCATGGCGTCAGTGCTGGCGAGGAACATGATGTATCCCGTCATCATCAGAGGGGGCCCGATCACGAAGAAGATCATGCGTCGGTCAAATCGCCAGCTGAGGAAAGGGAACAAAACGGTGAAGAACGCTCCGACGACATATGGAGGAACAGTGTGCAGCTGCTGAGACACCACGCTGTTGTGTGGGTAGATGGTCTTGACAATCGTGGGAGCGAAGAAGGCTAGGCCTTGGACAGTGATATTGTTGAGGAGGAAGATGAACGAGGTGGCCATCGTCACGGGGCTGAAGATGCCCCGGAGAGTCTTAGCTTTATCAATCTTGTCCAGGACTTCCGTGGTTCCGACACGCTCCGACTTGACTCGAGCGATCGCCAGGTCCTTCTCCTCCTGCGTGAGCCAGCGAGCGGTCTCAGGCCGATCGGTAAGAGTGAAGAACGAGATCAACGCGAGACCGATGGTAATGATGCCCTCGATAGCAAAAATCATGCGCCACTTGTGCAGGCTGCCGAAATGATCCAGAGTCAGAATACCCGAAGCCAACAGACCGCCAAACGCGCCGGCTAGCGGCGCCATAACAATGTAAAGGGACAGGCGGAAGGCAAGTTCACTGCGACGGTACCACCGAGACATATAGTAAGCGATCCCAGGCATCATACCTGCTTCAAAGACGCCAAGCAAGAATCTGACTCCCGACGCCGCGTGGATGTTGTGGACGAACGCCGTGCCAAGTGAGCAGATGCCGAAGCCCAACGTGGTGGCGGGGAGGAACCAGCCCGGGCCAATCCACTTGCAGGCAATATTGGAAGGAATTTCAAAGATAATGTAGCTGATGTAGAAGACGGATAAGAGGGAGTTGTAGTCGTAACCCTTCATGCCAAGGTCTTTCTCAAGCCCAGCGAGCTTCGCGTTACCTGAGACGCGAGGGTCGGTCAGATCCAGAATGCCATGGTAAGGCTGATAAAGACGTGGAGGAATAACATACCGATATTGGCTCTGTCGATAAAACAGAACAGATAAAGAATTGAGACGGTAGGAACGACGTAGAGATCAATCTTCAGCCTAAGACGACGTTCTGCCGCACGGTCGAATTCGACCAAGGGTCGACCATATTGGTCGGTCGCAACCTGACCACGGCTGGCAGCCTCATGAGCCGTCTCATGGGCCAGAGCTTCTTTGTGTTGAGACATGCCCTTTTCCTCCGCCATGACTTGCGAGATTATCGTCCCCGACTTGGAAAACAACGAAATAAAAGGAGTCGGAACCTATCGAGGGTTGATGAGGATGTTGATGCCTGCGACAAAGAGCTATCCAGGAATCTGCAGCAGCGCTGCTTTATAGCTTGATCTCACGTCGGATAGGAGCCTCGACTCGGATCTGCCGAAATGTCAGGCGGGAGCAACTGTCGGAAAGCGCGTGGGGACAGAATCTCGAATCCGGGGTCATCAAGATCCGTAATGTGGGGTAGTGCTGATAGTCAAATCTGGCTCAGCGTATGTCAGCTTTCAAATGGACGAGTCACTGTTACGCAGGTTAAAGGGATGGCATACCTTCGCGGGTAGTCACAGCGGCAGATACCGTGTCGGACAGGCTGACGAAAGCTCAAAATTCCGAGGCGCTGACTCGGGAAAAGGAGTCTGCCAGGCTTGCCAAGTTGCCAGCCCCCAAGTCATAGCCATGTCTCTAGTCCGTACGGAGTACGTACTTTGATGATTTATTTCCACCTAGTCGCTTGGCACGACCGCTTTTGTCAACCGCGCACTGGCCGTCTCGCACGCTGACCATGGTTGGTGGTACTGATAGAGAGCATATTGGCGTATGAGCGTCGTAGCAAATGACAGTACCCTTGCTGCCCAGAGAACCAGTGACCAATCCAATGGTTCCAGTTATATTAAACTTTCAGCGACGCTTCTTGGCCCCCAGCTGTTGTCCAATCTGGATCCGACTGGGCGACTATCCCTGTCTTCGAGAGAACTCAAAATGCAGTCTTGGCGTATGCCAAGGTCGGAAATGTATCAGCTTAGGCTAGTGTTGGCGAAGGACGGAAGGAGTTCAGTACTGTGTGGGTTTGCAGCTCCAAGTTAGTTAAGCAACTCTTTCTTTGTGGCGAGGACTGTAAACTTACCTGGGCAACCCTCCTCATGCTGGCGTTGACAGAGGACGAGGGAGGCAGGGTGAGGGCAACGAGGCACAAAGTGCCATTATAGAACTTAATGATACTCAATCACCTGCATCCTCCAGACTGAGGGCCATAGTGCGGAATCATGGGACGCTTACGAGAAAGGAGAAGTGGCGCTGGCCAAAACACCGCGACTCTGTGAGGCTTAGCAGGCCGAACTGAAGCGCGTGACTTGGCAAGGATTCATTTCCTCCCCGTGCTCTCTCCCCAGAGGCCCAGACCCCCCCACAACAACGAGTTCCACAACCCCCGGAATTGAGTTATGGACTTGATGAAGTAACCAATGACTGGGAAACGTTGGTCGTGGGGATGTATCAATTGTGGGACCTGGAGAAAAGGTCATTTTTGCGATAAAGTTAAATGAATCGGCTAATCAGCTGCTGCCCTCATTGCGGTGGGTGAGAGACTGAGAGAGCGCTCAAACCAAGAGCCTGGGAAGGCGTGACTTCCACCTTAGAAGGAAAACCTGAGTGAATGGCACTGATCTCTTCTAGTCACAGGCAATTGGAATGATTTCATCACGCAAGCTTGGTCAAAGAGTTCCGTGACGATATCCATCCAAATGTTCATGTATGCTTTAGATCCCAACAGCCGAGTCTCACGAAATCCGGAGTTTCGCCCCGGGCCGCGGCTCGCTCATAAGGAGAATCCTTTGAATCCCTCCAAACTTTCGGTCGCCGAACTTGGTCCCTCAATCTCCCGCCGCAGGGTCAACAAAGTCATCATTTTTTACTTGCGAATGGCGCGCTGCTGTTGACTTCTCCTGTCTAGCCAGAAAAAGATGCAGACCCTGCATCAGCATGAAATTCTTATCCTATCCTGTCTCAGCCTGCTCTGTCACTCATCCTTGCCATGCTGCATAGCAGTGATAGCACCCGAGCTCTTCGCATCATCCCTTTGAATAGAATCCCATCCTCCTAGCCGTGCCAAGGGACAAGGCGTTCCCTGGCATCTGGGCATACGCTGGTTGGGAACTTGGGACGAAAGAAATCAAAGAAAGGCGATAAAGCAAATTCATCATCATCTTCGGCCCGGGAGTCCAGTCAGGGTCAGACGCGGGCGCTCCAGGTTGAATGAAGTCTCCCCGAAGTACGGAGTACCGTCGTCTTCATTATCTTGCCCCCAGAGTCGAGTAAGGCAACAGGTGCAGGCTCTCCTGGCTGAATCAGGTGTCTCCGAAGGACGGACTACCGTTCTCCCATTCATCATTGACATGAAACCCGACTTAGGCATCAGCTGCTGGCTCTCAGGTTGAATCAAGTGTCTCCGAAGTACGGAGTACGGAGTACCTTCCTCCTCATCACGCTAAGGTTCCGTCTCGGTTACAGTGCCCGCTCACAATGGATTGCTCCTGTTCCTAGTCAGTCCGATCGCTATCTAGGATCTAGCTGTGCGAGTCGACCACCAGGCCGTTAGCGTACAGCCTCAGTGTAGTTGGTTCAGCTGAAGTTATATTGGCGGTGTGCTAAGCTGCTATATTTGGTCTTTGCTTTGCGGAAAGCTTGCAATCCCCCATGCATAAAAGATGGAGCATTGAAGCGATCGTGGAGTCGTGGCTATTCCTGGTGGGATAATCCGTGAGCAGTAACAGATGAGACTGGCTCGCTCCTCGAGCATAATAACCCTCCCGTAACGTCCTGGGTGCTATTGACTGGGGAAGAAGAGACCTCGCGCAATGTCTTAGCATCTCAATGGCCCGACTTCAATGTAGTACCTTAGCAAAACAGCGTGGTGGGTGCGAGCGGAAATACGGAAGAATCACGTGATGTAAATCCGAATTTTCTCCCGCGATGGACTGATAAGGATTAAGGACCAATGCAAGGAGAACAACCCGCCATATAAAGTCCGGTTATTTCAGTGCCTTTCTGGATGGCGCAAGACCTTCAATCAGGTGAGCCGTCCGGCTGGCGAATACCCAAGGCTTGTCAAGAATGCAGAAAGCGAAAGATCAAGTGTGATGGGGTCAACCCCTGCAAGACCTGTCGGGTGCGACACACTCCATGTATCTACCGGGATGTGATCCGGCAGCGCAAGAAAAAGCAGCATGGTGCCGTAGGCGAACGATTGTCTTCCCAAGAGTCCACGCGCTCTGAGCTTGGTGCACCGCAGCCGTCATCACCGGTCCCCCAGCCGTTAGGCCGCCGAAACAAATCCGCCAGCTACACTTTCCACAACAGCGTTTCGGCAACGCACATGGCATCTCCATCATGCAAGGTGCAACTATACTATGGGCCGACGTCCCATTTCACTCTTATGCATGAGATTTACCGGGGCTTGGTTTTGAATCAAACCACTCGTCCCGAGGAGCCGCAGGGTGAAGTCGAAGAGGCTGGGGCTGGGCTTGATATGTTGAGCGTCCGAGGCATCTTCTTCGGAACTCCGGCCGAGACGCATGATCCCAATAAGGGAATTGGTATCACAGCAACACCGGTGATGTTCTTGCCCTATGAACTCGCCAGAATATTCCTGCAACGATTTTTGTCAACGCTGTACCATCTGGTACCATTCTGGTCCAAAGAGCGCTATGAGCGCCAGCTAGAACACTTGTATTGCCCTTCCTCTGGTACCGGCTCTGATAACTCTGCCAACTCCATATTATTGATGGCTTTGGCCATGGGCTCCTTGGGCACGCAGCATTATCGCTGGGGAGATATTCTGTTTGAGCGGGTCAAGGCATCTTGTCCTTCCTGGGACGACGTGGTGAATCTCGAGACTGTACAGTTGTCCTTGACGATGATAAGTATTCTGGCCCCGGTGCTGTAACTTCATGCCTGACGCTCGGCTAGCACGCCCATTTTCAAACTGAGCAAGGTCGCCCAAATTCTTCCTTTCTCTATCTGGGCACAGCTTCGAGGAAGGCCATTTCAGCCGGCTTACACAAGGAATCACCGACTGAAGGAGGAGAGGGTAGGGAAATAGTGGAGCAAAGACGATTGACGTTTTGGTCCTTGTTTTTCTACGAGACGTTCGTTTTTGATTCTGCTTTTGTAAAATGGCTCTGCTGACGGCTCGCTAGCTGGATTTGCTTTCATCTCGGTCGCCCAAGCTCGCTATCGTTGAGGGACGTTGGCATTACTCCTCCCAAGGATCCCTTCATCCTCGTTCTCATTCACCTTACAAATGTCATGGCTCGTTCAGCAAACGAAATTTACGGCCGACCACACGACTCATTGCTGCAAATGTGGAAGCTGGCCAGGTCCATCTCAGAAGATCTTCGTTGTTACGACGAGAAGATGAAGCTCGCACTCGGTTTTGGGCTTGACAAATCCCCGCAGCCAGGCGATGTCGGAGTTCGGCAGGCCATTCTCATAACCCGTAAGTCATTGATAGACAGAGTCATGGACGGACAGCTAAGAAAGTCAGTATACTATCATACCATTCTTTTGACATTTCGGCCGTTCTTGATCTTTCGCGGTCGATGGCAGCGCGATATGAAACAGTCTTCTTCCGACACAGGACCCAATACAACTAAACGTCCGACGGAAATTCCGGCGTGGCTAAACGAGGCGTGCGACCACGCGGTCCACGCTGCGTGCAGAACTCTTCATCATCTATGTGAAGCCGCTGTCGTCAATGAGTTTGTTCGGGTATGTTTCCCCGTATGCAACGCCAACTGTTTACATGTCGGTGCTAAAAATGGCTAGGAACTTCGCTACCACGGCTTCTTCCTGACCAGCGCCTGCTTTGCACTTATATACGACTTCATGTATAATGAGAAAGTTGCTGCTACACACCTTCCATGGGTTCACGTGGGCCTCCGATGTCTGGGGGCCATGCGGCCGGGTGATCCCATAACAAGCTCTATTTCAGCTATTCAAACTGTCCTGAAGAAACTCCACCCGTCATATGAATGGGTGCCGCCTGGACCTGTCCAGGGTCAGGCATATGCAACAAACGCAACGGGCCCGGCATCAGTCCACCCCTTTTCTAGTGGTGTGACATCGAGCCAGACAAATCCTATACGTGAAGCTTTCCCTGGTGACACATTTCTTGGAGGCTACCTACCCACAATGCCCAACATCCAAGTCAACCCGCTTCAAACCGATATCCCTGAGGCCTCTGCTAGTGTTGGGAGCAGCGAGGATCTTCCGGATTTCAATCTGTCGGACATGGGATGGGATTTTGACTTTTCCACAATGGATCTTGAGGCATTTTTCTCTATCCAACCAACCATGAACCCTTCGCAGACACTGTAACCTTGCAGGACTAAGCCGATCCACAGACATAATTGCTGTGATTTCGGTTTTGCTGCGCCATGATATAGCGCGCCTTTCTGGTCAATCCCAGACTGCCAAAACCTCAACACATACAAGGCAATGTTTGCTGGGCTTCTCTACATTTTGATTGCGGGTAATCCTTGCTTTTCAAAGTCTACGGACGCTTATGCAAGCTACGGCTATCTGGATTCCATCCTGAGAGGTTGACATTTTGTCCTTTATGGCTGAGACAGGAGCAGTCTTCGGCTTCAAACATGGTGAGATACCATCATAATCCATGGTCGAATCATGAAAGGGAATAAATCGGGGTTCGCCTAAAAGACCTTGCTGCCGCTGTTTCCCCGATATCCACTGAGAGTAATTGGGTGATTACTTTTTATAAGAGTTCGCTTTCCTCCGCGGGATTTGCTCGGTTGATCATTGTCTCATCTACTCCTGCCGCAATATCTGCCTAATAGGGCATAGTCGACGGACAAACCCATCTATCAGCCAAGGTTCTTGATCCCGAGATGAAGTCATACACTTTTCGACTCTGCTCGAGTCTACTGAATTTGCATTTTGTGCGAGTTCCTCAGACTGGACTATACAATATCGCTTCTCAAGCAAATTTAGATTTAAGTGAGATATGGATATGGTTTTATGACCGGAACCAAATTTGCAGGACGTTACATTGGTCCGATACACGGGACAATATATATTCACGATCATCATGCAAGTTTAGGAACAATTCAATAGCCGAGATCTCATAAACCTGATACTTCCTGAGTGATATGTTAATGTTAACAATCACTTATAATGTGAACATACGCGACATGCTCTAGATACTTTATGGAATAATTCTCCGTTGACTGACGCTGTGACTGGTTGCCGACCCCCTTCCGCATGCGGCGATCCCCCGCAAAAACAGTATCTCCGGACCGATCCACGTCCCATGAATCATGATGGAGACGATGCTGGAACCAAACATTGTATTTACCGGGTACGAGTCTGCATTGATGATGATGATGATGACTTTCTCTGGTCGAACCAAACTGTCGAATGTATCGATTTGTGACGGTTTCTCCTCAGTTCCTTCGCAGTTGTCCTCCAGGAAGGGAAGAAACATCACGATCCGAGGCTAACACTACACACGTTTGGTCCATCATCCACTAAAGGATCGCAAGGCTGAGTGTGGGGGACGTATTGCCGACTAATTTCGGCCCTGGCTGTGAGTTTCGGCCGGAATTACTTGGCACCAGGGTGACATTACCTACATACGCGAGGATGGACCATGGTCGAATCGTGAAGTCAGCGATCGACCGGAGCCAGCCGTGAGCACCACGGATGGGTGAACAGCGAATCACCAGATACTGGTGTGTGTGGTCTATCTGCTGATTCTTTTCTTGACCATGGTCTAGACTACGGAGATTATTCTCCCCACAGTTTGAAGAATCTTCAAATCTTCATCGGTCTTCCAGACATGCACTCTCTGTCTATCCCCATTTAACGGCTCGCTGTGTCTTTGCCGTGCTGCCTCGATCTCTGGTCTCTGGGCAAGTTTTGTAGGATGCGTCGCTAACTCGATCATGCCACTGTCGGGCTATGCGGTGTCACCTCTGCTGAGCACTGCCCCTGGAACGTTCCTGGAGCAAGAGGAGTATGTTTCACTCTGCGTTGACGAGTCTCCACTGACTGAATAACGGAATAGGTTTCGCTCCTATCATTCTCGGCATGGGATCAACGAGGCTCCAGAGTCGACTAGTGGGCCAAGTACAATACACCGAGAGAAGCCAAGTACCGCGGCTTCCTTGACAGCTTACGCACAATTGGCGACGTATCGGTTCGGCTGCAGTCGCTCGTTTGTGATCCTTTTCGAGCGAGGACAAGCAAATATCATTGCGGAAGCATCACCTTCTCTCCTGTTAGATGGAGAGGGTGGAGATGACGTCGATGATGAGGTTCACCAGCAAGTAAAGGTGTTGAGCCTGCGCCTGGTTGAGGCTCATGTCGTCGAAACTTCCCGCGTCGTTGCCAACAGCACCCGATGCGTCATACGTGATCTCACGCAGGACAATCATTCTGACAACCACCTGGTCCGGTTCTTCGCAGCTGTCCCGATCCATGATGTGAACAAAGATACTGCTGGCGCTGTTTGTGTCGTTGACAAAATGCCACATCCGAATTTTGGAAATAGCGAGGTCGCAAGCTTGCAGGAGATTGCAGACCTGGTCGCTGGTGCTATCAATGATAGCTCGGCTGAAGAGCACCACCCTCAAGCAGAGCGGCTCATCGATGGCCTGACCACTTTTGTCAGCGGTCAGGTCGTCCCTGGCCTTGAGGACTATCACTCCAAGCGACGGCCGTCATACCTTCCTGGTATCGATGATCTTTTGATCTCCGAGAACTGCAGCGCAAGCTCGCCACAATACGCACATTCTCAAACTCCTGGGACCTCGCCAAGTCAGTTCTTCTCAAGAATCCACGGAAGAAGAAATTCGGTGACTGTGATTGAGGGAAGCACTGTATCCCATTCGATGTCCCTTTTGTTCTCCCGTGCCAGTGCTTTACTCCAGAAATGTATGGACCTGGACGGCGTGCTTTTTCTAGACGCCACTCGAAGTAACGCCCGAAGGTTCGTCTCACCCGACACTGCGCGTCATCAACCTAACGTCTCTAGCTCATGCTCTACTAGCCTAAGTGACCTGGAAGTGCTCTCCAAGGACGGCGGTTCTAGCATCAACTCCCCGGGCCTATCCTCAGTCGGGCCTTGGCGAGAGAGGGTATGCGAGCCTTTGGGCTGTGCGTTATCGGAATCTGCAAATCGTTGTACCACCCCGCAGTTTTCAATTTCAGAAGGCCTGCTGCACGATTTGTTTGCCGCGTACCCGAAAGGCACCATTTTCAATTCCCGCACCCTCACGGATTGTACCAGTCAGAAATGCGGTCATGGCGCGGATGCAAAGGGCTCGCGTGATCATGCGATCATTCTGCGCTTGGTACAAGACCTTCCAGAGGCCAGGTCACTCCATTTTCTCCCAATGTGGAACTGGAATACATCGCGCTGGTTGGCCGGTGCCCTTTTATGGACATCTGACAGTCAACGACATTTTGAACAAACCGACTTGTTCTATGTCAAAGCATACGGTGACTCAATTGTGTCGGAAGCAGCTCAAATGGACTGGCAGGCGACGGAAAAGTCCAAATCAGATTTGTTGTCATCTGTCAGCCATGAGCTAAGATCACCGCTTCATGGCATGCTTGCCAGTGTAGAGCTGTTGCACACCACAGATCTTCAACCGGCTCAGCAGGATATGCTTACAATGATTGAAACTTGTGGTTTGACACTGTTGGATACGCTGAATTATCTGTAGGTTGGCTGCTCCACGCAAGGATCCCACTAACATATGTGTAGGCTGGATTTCACGAAAATCAACAACCTGACCAGTGCAGATGCAAAGAATGATGGGGATACTGAAACCTCTCTCGCCGATCTAACGTGCGACTTCGATTTGGACATTCTAATCGAGGATGTGGTGGACACTCTATATGCAGGTCACCGGTCCCTGATTAACGCCTCTCAAGTTGCCGGCCGGTATCTGCCCAGCGGGCCAGCGGTGGGAATCAGATCTTCCACGGGCACTGAGAGCGCCAAGGAATCGAACGACTTATCGGTGATTGTCCGGGTTGAACCCGGAGACTGGAGAGTGCGATCCATCCCTGGCGGATGGAGAAGAATCGTCATGAATCTTCTCGGCAATGCATTCAAGTTCACCAAGTCTGGTTTCATTGAGATCACCCTCGCCAGGAAGATAGAAACCTTCGGCGCGAAGAGGCAGTATGCTCATTTGACGATCACGGATACCGGATGTGGCATCTCTCCGGAGTATCTGGAGCACAAACTATTTCAGCCATTTACCCAAGAGAACATCCTGACGGAAGGAGTTGGCCTAGGACTCAGTATCGTCGACCGCATTGTGACAAATGTGGGCGGCCAGATTGACGTGAAGAGTACCGTCGGTAGCGGAACTCAATTCGATGCCTACATTCCGGTTGAATCCATTGATGCGGGCGTGGATGGTGCTTCTGGGCCAAACCAACGAGAGAGTGGGTCGATCTCTCGAGTTAGTCTGGTAGGACTGAACGTATTTTCAAATATGAAGAGGTCAAGCCGAAGACTGAGTGTTGACGCGAAGAGGAGGCTGTCAGTCCGCAGTGCACTGAGTAATGCAATTCTGGGCCAGCCTGGCTGGACAGTCTCCTTTGCCGACACTTTATCCCAAGCGAGCGGCGATATCGGCATCGTCGAGGAAAGCAGTCTGGCTGAGATGGCAGAACAAGCTCCGATAACTACAGAACTGAAGGCACTGATCATACTAGGACAGCATGGTACTAACCTACCTATCGATCCTATTATGAAAGAGGTGGACGTGCTCTACGTTCCTCAACCGTAAGTGGCACCACTTTCGAGAAAGAATCAGGCTAACAGGATAGTCTCACGCCTCGAAAAATCATCGGCGCGCTGCATACAATCTCCACCTTGCCCGAAGGATCGGGTCATAAGGATAGTGCCGACGGTATCCCATCTCGCGAGCGCAGCTTATCGGAAGCTTTTGCCCTGGCAAAACAGACCGAGTCGCCACCCGTGGTGGAGGGAAGCGTGGACGAGTTCCGTGCCTCGACACCCAAGGCTTCGAAAGCGCTGGACCTTCATGTCCTGATTGTGGACGACAATGATATCAATCTCAAGATACTCGCTACTTTTATGCGTCGCATCGGGTGCAGCTACGAGACAGCGAATAATGGACTGGTGGCGTTGGAGAAGTACCGGCAGTCCGAGCGCCCGTTCAACTATATCCTGATGGGTAGGTCGTCGTCCTTTGAGATTGTGACGCGCTAACACGCGTAATAGACATTTCAATGCCAGTTATGGACGGGATCAGCTCCACAAGCAAGATTCGAGAGTATGAGGAGGAGAATTCCCTTCCCCGGGTTGCCATCATGGCCGTGACGGGAGTCGCGTCGGCGACAATGCAGCAACAGGCATTTGCCGCGGGGATCGATGATTATCTGGTGAAACCTCTTTCACTGCGTGATTTGAAACGAGTGATGAATATTGCATGATGAACTTGCAAAGAGCATTGGAGCAAATTGTACAACTTATACCACAATATAACAACCTTGCCGCATCACAACATAGGAACTTCTTTAGCATATAGTCCAACCGGCGTATTGACACTCGGCACCTAACAACCATGACTCCCTTCCGTCGGCGGCTCCGTACAACCGTTGGGACACACCTTCGCATGTCCCACATCCCCAGGATTCTTGCAGTGGAAGAGCACATTCTTCAGGTCCGCCGTCTCCAGATCCTCCACCTTGAGAACAGCTTCGAGGTCCGCCTCGGTGAAGCCTGCATGCATCACAACCATTAGTACTACCTCCGCTAATAGAAGTCAACCAGAAAAAAAGAGGAATACCCTTGTCAGCAATGAGCTTCTCAGCACAGTAATCGAAACTAGGCGTGCAGGTTTTTGCGCCTAGGGCTGCGGCCGCTAGCGCGAGGAGGAGGAGGGTTGATTTCATTTTGGGGGTTGGTTTAGGTTGTTTGGCGAGTGGGAAGGCGACGGCAAGGGTATTTAAGTATCATTAGTTGCTGTGCAGTCAGAGTCCATACCTTGGATTTCGTCGGGGTGAGGGATTTATCAGGAATGGAATGGAATGTGGCCGGGTTGGTTGGTTGGCATGGATGACGGCGCATGGCATGTGGATTGTAGACTGCGTAATGCTAAGCATGGCCTGGTTGATCGGGGCTGCAGATACCTGGAATGTTGATTCTATCGTCATATGTATGATGTTAGAGTTAGGATATGGTTTGGGGAGATTCGTATCTGGCGATTTTCCCCTGCTGTCACCATTCGACGCAGGCGTGGATCTATCTTTGTATAAATAGTAGGGCAATCGCATCTCAGAAGATCATAATAGCTTGTTCTTGTTGTTTTTCTTATGCGAATGCCTCAGGATAGAGAGTGATTGCATCGCCATCTGAATGGCTGCAATCCCCTGAATGGAGTTGATGTACTCTGCAGGTTCTATCACCGCCGTCAATATTCTCGCTACAGCTCTATTGCTCTGTTGACAAAGAGGTGACAGTGTCCACAAGGCGCATATGAACTGCTAATAATGTCAATCAACCGGGTCATTCACGATGACTGACATAGACCGAAAGAGAGAAGGTACTGTCGCCAGCTGAGCGACAGGAGTCGAGCTACACAACAGAAACGAGCTCGACTCTGTTCCTAACTGTAGCTCTTCAATGCTGCACAGACTGTACTTCATTCCATCTAGGACTGTTTCTTAGCTGCTACTATGCAGAGAGCTTTAATGCAACCGCAAGGTAGCCAGTCCCCATCAACAACAACCTGCTCCCCCGTTGTGAACGTCGCCTCGAATCCCAAAAACACCACTGCCTTGGCAACCTCAACCAGCTCAGCAATCCTCCCCATGGGCGTAGTCTTCACCCTCTGCCCCTCAAACTTCACCAACTCCTCCTTCGACGCCCCGACCACTCCCATGGTCGGCGTCTTCACGAAACCAGGCGACACG
Source organism: Scortechinia acanthostroma (assembly GCA_011319215.2). Taxonomy (NCBI): domain Eukaryota; kingdom Fungi; phylum Ascomycota; class Sordariomycetes; order Coronophorales; family Scortechiniaceae; genus Scortechinia; species Scortechinia acanthostroma. The sequence goes on from JAABUG020095335.1 coordinate 24,389, forward strand.
GCGTTGACACGCACCTGCAAGCCCTTCAGCTCCGCCGCCAGCGTCTGCACAAACGAATGCACCGCCGCCTTGGAGGCAGCGTACACGCTCATCCCGGGGATGCCCATCTGATTCGCAACAGAGGTGGTAAACACGATTGCACCGTCAGCTCTAACCATAGTCGCGAGTTTCTGCGCGACGAAGAACGCGCGTAGACGTTTTACAGAAATCACATAGGAGCAGTGGTCAAGAACGTCGGTAAATACACAGGCTACTACGTTATCCTGATGGTACATCTGCTATGGCTGGTCTGGGTTGCCCACTCGCCCATGGTTAAACATATACCCACCACTCGATGGCGGAGAGCAACATGGAGATGGAAGTCATTCAAGTTGACAACGTCTGCATGCCCATCACTCCTCGATTTAGAAATGAAGCCAGCAACCAAATTGACCTACTTCCGGAGCAGAGGGCACAAAGTGATTAGGTAGGTACCAGCGTGGTCGGTTTCCCCACCATGGTATGGTACTTTAGCTCAGTTGTATTTGTTGATTCGGAAGAGTGATTTCCTTTTCGGAGGCCGGTGAAGCGGGAAACACCACTTCTACCGACTGCTTTTTTTGGGCATCAACCATCATCAACCATCCGGCTGGGCTACGGCTCCGTCAGTACGTGAAATATCCTTGAAAATCTACAGAGTTGGTCCATACCTCGCTGTCTTTCTTGAACACCAACACCTTAATGTCTCTCTCTTCGCTGGTGACAGAAAACTTTCCCTCCCATCGGGTACCTGTTTGAGGAGAGGCTTCTGTCATATTGTTCCTGGCGCAGATGATTGAGTCCATTGGGTCCCAGCGCGGCTTAAAGGAGTGGTGAAAGGCCGGGCTGTTCTCATTTAGTTCATTTAATTCGCCAGGGAAGGGTTTGGGTTGCTTTTTATAAGGCTACCATGAGTTGAAGAAGACGATTAGCAAATATTTCAAGATAAGTCAGTTGTGATTTGACTATCTGTAATGACTGCGTGTAGCGACAATGTTTAAAATACATCCTCACAAGCAAATCGTAAAGGCAAACAACAGATAGCAACGTATCAAGGGAGTAATTCGAGAGAAGTCGGGAGACGACGACGAAGAGACTGAATTCAGCAGTGAAAACTTTCCTGCGGAACCCTCCGTTCCCTATGAGCGGTGTTCTTCCCGCTCAAGCTCTCGTATAAGTGCTGTTTCACGCCTTGAGGGTCATACCTTGATCGCAGGATGATGAGAGTAACACCTCTACTCCTCTCGTACTGAGTACATCAGCTTGATTCCACCACAGGTCAACGAGACCCATACATACAGGAGACACTACCGCCAGGTCACAGCAGTCTTAATAAGCGCCTCCTATAACGGGGGTAGCGGGTCTTCGATACCACATTGAGCGAAAATGTTAATTTCGAGCTCGACGGGTAGGAGATCCCAAGCGTCGTGAATGTGTTGTTGCCGTGGGCGTAGCAGCGGTAAATGCGGGCGTAGGCGCCGTAGCACATTCGGTGGTTTGCTGGGACGTAGCATCGAAGAAAGTCGAGGCCTCATTAGTTGGTAATCTTGTCACAGACTCGCCATTGCCTGCAATCATTGTCAGCACATCCTTTCTATGTCCCCGGATAGTGGACTCACCCAGCTTGCTTTGATTCAATGAACAGAGCCTTTTCGCAGTCTTTGTTGGCTTCTTTCGCTTTCTTCTACTTGAATTATTTATTCGTAGTTGTTTGCGGCATCTTGGATCTAGCCTAGGCTTTGGGGACAGAATACTATAGATCGACTCCGCAAAGGGGTAGTCGTCACATTGGCACTAGCAGTCGCCGTGTGCTCGAGTTCGAGTTCTTCACTTCAGGTGATTCCATCACATGCTGAGCCCCAGGCAGGTAAAAGATGACAGTCATACACCAGAGCACTGCTCTAAGGTTAAGTGGGAGGATAGGTGGGAAATACGTCCTCGAGCTTGCTCTACTTTGAAGGCTTCTCGGTAGCCTAGTGGAAACGACGAGGCGGGCACCGCGGCTGCGTTGGCGCCTCGGACGGCATATGGCGTGCAGGGTGGGACGGAGTACTCTGGTCACCTGGTGCTTGGGTGGCAGGCCACTATTCCTAAGGAAGGCTCCCTATGGTGAAAAGGTTGAGCTTGCTGGCTGTGAGTATATGGAATGACCAGCGTTTGTCTAGACCAGGTACTGATTATAGAAACGAGCCACAGACTGACCGGACCGTCCAAGCGACTCCAAGGCATCTCGTCACAACCGCTACGCCTAAGACAAACTCACGCAAGCCGTTTCCGCGATTAGCCACGGAAATCAGGGAACAGAAGATCGACAAAGTGGGTCGAGCTTGATCAAACTTGTACCTTTCGAGATCTAGAGCTTAATCCCGTCGAGAAATCTTCGCTGGGTGGAGATCCTCTTACCCTGGCTGTCAAGGCTGTGATGAGAAATATATCCGAGCTCGACATGCCGAGGCGAAGTGAAACGCTATGATTGGCGGAGAGCCGTTAAACGGGACCGGGTTTGCGGATGTACGGCCCCGGATATACATTTACAAATCAATTATCAATCTGATACGCATGAAACTGCGATTGTATAAATAGTTGTGTTGGAACGAATAGCCTGCATGGGCTGTATCCACGGTCGAGTCGTTCTGTTTGAGAGATGACAGTGGCAGAATGGGAATCGACACACCCTCATCCGGCACGAGCACGATTGACCTCGAGCACGGCGATAGAGGTCTACGAAAGCGATTAACCCTCACATTTCGGAATGTCAGTGTGCATGTCACGGCGCCGGACGCCGCCTTGGGGGATACGCTTCTCTCCGTGGCTGATCCGCGGCAGTACCTCGGTTTCTTGAAAGGGAGTCGGCCGAAAAGGGTATGTCGACTCGAGGACTGTCATTCCACGCCGATACTAACGACGTAGACTATCCTGAAAGATGTCAGTGGGCAAGTCAAACCTGGTGAAATGGTAAGTTGCCAAAGCCCTTCCTGTGCGAAGCAACTAACGAGGTAGTTGCTGGTGCTCGGTCGTCCAGGGTCAGGATGTACCTCGCTCCTGCGCGTGCTTTCCAACGACCGCGAATCCTTTGACGAAGTCGTCGGCGAAACTAGATACGGGAGTATGGACCACGTCGCCGCAAGACGCTTTCGCCAGCAGATCATGTTCAACAACGAGGACGACGTGCACTTCCCCACGCTGACGGTCAACCGCACGATGAAGTTTGCGCTGAGGAATAAGGTGCCCCGGGAACGGCCAGATAGGCAAAGGTCGAAGGAGTTTGTGCAACAGCAGCGGGATGGTATCCTGACTGCGCTGGGGATCCCGCACACGACTAAGACGCTGGTAGGGAATGAGTTTATCCGTGGTGTGTCAGGTGGTGAACGAAAGCGTGTGTCGCTGGCCGAGGTGATTGCCGGACAGAGCCCGATACAATTCTGGGATAATCCGACCCGTGGCCTTGACTCAAAGACGGCTGTTGAATTCGCCCGTCTGCTGCGCCGCGAGGCGGACGATAACCACAAGACGATGGTGGCCACCATGTACCAAGCCGGGAACGGCATCTACAACGAGTTCGACCAGGTTCTGGTCCTAGCCGATGGACGCGTAACCTACTACGGACCGCGCCAGCTGGCAAGAAGCTACTTTGAGAACATGGGGTTTGTCTGCCCGAAAGGAGCCAATATCGCTGATTTTCTCACCTCCGTGACTGTGCTCACCGAGCGCACTGTACGGCCTGGGATGGAGGATAAAGTTCCTAGCACTGCGGAGGAATTCGAGAGCCGCTACCACCAGAGCGATATCTATCACAAAGCAATGGATGCCATTGACCCACCGGTGAAACTCACCCACGAGGTGGACGAGCTGACGGCCGCCGTGGCCAGCGAGAAACGCAAGCGGCATTTCCCTCGGACCCCAAGTGTGTACACCACAAGTCTATGGGAGCAGATACGGGCGTGTACCGTCCGCCAGTTCCAGATCATGGCGGGAGACAGACTGTCTCTCATCATCAAGGTGGTATCAGCGATCCTGCAGGCCTTGGTATGCGGAAGTCTGTTCTACAACCTCAAAGACGACAGCTCCTCCATCTTCTTGCGCCCCGGCGCTCTCTTCTTCCCAGTCCTCTACTTTCTCCTAGAGTCCATGTCCGAGACGACAGCCTCGTTCATGGGCCGGCCCATCCTCTCCCGGCAGAAGCGGTTCGGGTTCTACCGCCCGACGGCGTTCTGCATCGCCAACGCCATCACCGATATTCCCGTGGTGCTCGTGCAGGTCTCCTGTTTCTGTATCATCCTGTACTTCATGGCAGCACTGCAGATGGACGCCGGTCGGTTCTTCACCTATTGGGTCATTGTCATCGTAAACACGCTGTGCTTCATGCAGATGTTCCGCGCCGTAGGCGCACTCTGCAAGCAGTTCGGCAATGCATCCAAGATCACCGGGCTGCTGTCGACCATTTTCTTCGTCTATGGGGGTAGGTCACCTCCTTTACCACATTGCCTTTGCGCACAGAAGTGCTAACGAAGTAGGCTACCTCATTCCCTACGAGAAAATGCACGTCTGGTTCCGCTGGATCTTCTACCTCAACCCCGGCGCCTACGCCTTCGAGGCCCTCATGGCCAACGAGTTCGTGGGCAAACCCATGCAGTGCGTGCAGCCAGACTACATCCCCTACGGGGCGGGGTATCCAGCCGCAGAATCCCCGAACCGCGGCTGCTCGATCCCAGGCAGCCAAGGCGACATGATACTGGGGGCGGAGTATATCCGCGCGCAGTACAGTTACTCGTGGCATCATATCTGGCGGAGCTTTGGGGTGATTGTTGGGTTCTGGATTTTCTTTATTGTATTGACGGCGTTGGGGCTTGAGTTGTTGAATAGCCAGGGGGGATCGTCTGTGTTGCTGTACAAGCGTGGGAGCCAGAAGTCGACCAAAACTGAAGAGTCTCGCGCCTCAGCCCCGCAGGAGGCAGCGCTGGCTTCGACTGTCAAGCAGTCGACCTTCACCTGGCATGACCTCGACTACCATGTCCCCTACCACGGCGAGAAGAAGCAGCTCCTGGATAAGGTGTTTGGGTTCGTGAAACCAGGCAACCTGGTTGCGCTGATGGGGTGTTCCGGTGCGGGAAAGACCACGTAAGTCCGCGCTCGCTCCGTAAGGTCAACGCAGCTAACATGGCATAGACTTCTGGATGTCCTGGCCCAACGCAAGGACAGCGGCGAGATCTACGGCTCAATTCTGATCGACGGCCGGCCGCAAGGAATCAGTTTCCAGCGCACGACGGGATACTGCGAGCAGATGGATGTGCATGAGGCGACGGCCACAGTCAAGGAGGCTTTGGTTTTCTCGGCGCTGCTGCGCCAGCCGGCTCACGTCCCCCGGGAAGAGAAACTGGCCTACGTAGATCACATCATTGATCTGTTGGAACTGCGCGATATAAGCGATGCGTTGATTGGAGGTAGGTCCTTGCCACTTGACCCTCTGAGACGATGCTGACGCGGACAGTCCCTGGCGCCGGATTGAGCATCGAACAGCGGAAGCGAGTCACGCTGGGCGTGGAACTGGTCGCCAAACCGACATTGCTCTTCCTGGATGAACCTACCTCCGGTCTAGACGGCCAGTCCGCGTACAACATCATCCGGTTCCTGCGGAAACTGGTCGACGGCGGGCAGGCGGTGCTGTGCACGATCCACCAGCCCTCGGCCGTCCTCTTCGAGGCCTTTGACGCGCTCCTGCTGCTCGCTCGCGGCGGGAAGATGGCATATTTCGGCGAAACTGGGAAAGACTCGCAGATCGTCCTGGACTACTTCGCCCGGCATGGCGCCCCGTGTCCCGCTGATGAGAACCCCGCCGAGCACATCGTCGAAGTGATTCAAGGAAACACGGATAGGCCGGTGGACTGGGTACAGGTATGGAACGAGTCCGAGGAGAAGCAGCGCGCGCTTGACCAGCTTTCCGCCCTCAACGCCCGTGGCCAAGCCAACGCGGACTACATCGAGGACACGGCGGACTACGCCACGTCGAAATGGTTCCAGTTCACGATGGTGACGAAGCGACTGATGGTGCAGCTGTGGCGGTCGCCAGACTACGTGTGGAACAAGATCATCCTGCACGTGTTCGCGGCGCTGTTCAGCGGGTTTACCTTCTGGAAGATCGGCGACGGCACGTTCGACCTGCAGCTGCGGCTGTTTGCCATATTCAATTTCATCTTCGTCGCGCCGGGGTGCATCAATCAGATGCAGCCGTTCTTCCTGCACAACCGCGATATCTTCGAAGCGAGAGAGAAGAAGTCCAAAATCTACCACTGGCTCGCCTTCATCGGCGCCCAGACCGTTTCTGAGATTCCCTACCTGATCCTCTGCGCCACGCTCTACTTCGTCTGCTGGTACTTCACCGCAGGGTTCCCCGCCACTCCCGGCATCTCGGGACACATGTACCTGCAGATGATCTTCTACGAGTTTCTATACACCTCGATCGGACAGGGGATCGCGGCGTACGCGCCCAACGAGTACTTCGCGGCAGTGATGAACCCCGTACTGATCGGCGCGGGACTCGTCAGTTTCTGCGGTGTTGTGGTGCCATACTCCCAGATGCAGCCGTTCTGGCGCGACTGGCTGTACTACCTCGATCCGTTCACGTATTTGGTTGGTGGGCTGCTGGGCGAGGTCCTCTGGGATGTGCAGGTGCGCTGCGAGGCTGAGGAGCTAGTGCGGTTCGCTGCGCCGCTGGGCCAGACGTGTGGCGAGTACATGGCTGCGTTTCTGGCGCAGAAGCCTGGGTATTTGGTTGATGGGAATGCGACGGTTTGTGAGTTCTGTCCGTATGAGACTGGGGCGGATTATGCGCGGACGTTTAATCTGAAGGAGAGGTATTATTCTTGGAGAGATGTAAGTCCTTCCCCCATTCCCCATTTGCTCATGACAAGATGAACTGACGATGTAGACCGGGATTACGGCGCTGTTTTGCATTTCGAGCTATGCGATGGTGTTTTTGATGATGAAGTTGAGGAGCAAGAAGACCAAGAGCGCGAGGTCGGAGTAGACCTTCATATATAGACATCATATAGACATGTAGATAATATATACAAGAAGAAATATAAGAAGAACAGATACAGTTTATAACCTCATCCTTGCAACCGCCGGGGTCCGCACAGCCGCAACATCAACCAGCCTCCCCAGAATAACATATTCCAGCTTCAGCTTGATGCTATACACCAACACCTTGAAGGTAACCTGAAACGTAAAAAAGCCCAGATACTGGACCACCACGACCGACACATCCAACGCCATGATGACCACGTTGATAAAGATCAACTGCACCAGCACACTGTGCGAGCGGCGATCGTCCATCTTCAGCAGCGGCACCGCCTTGGAGATATACAGCGCCGAGAGCAACAGTTCCTGCAGACAGAAGCCGACCAGCTGCACGCGCTCCATGACGTCGAACGCGGTGGCCACGGCGTCGGAGTCGCGGAGGGCATTGGTTGCGAACTCGAGCGCTGTGCAGGAGGTGTGTAGCACGGCGCCATCAACGATGATTAGGTATAGTAAAGCTTTCAGCGCGCGGGGGTTATCCAGGACGAGGTTCAGCCGCGACCAGAGGACGAGCGACTGCCCCGTGACCATTCCCGACCAGCCGGCATCGAGGATGGCGATTTCGAGGAAGTAGTTTGTGAAGGTGATGCTGTAGATTTTGAGAATGTAGCCGAGGCCGAAGGGGATGATGCAGAAGGAGGCCACGAGGAGAGACCAGAAGTAGGGGCCGGAGTAGCGTTTGAAGGTGTTGAAGCACAGGACGATCAGGTCGATGGCGTTGCACCAGGCGACGGCGATGAAGGTCGGGTAGACATATTGCTCGACGACGGTGGAGGAGAGGTGGTGGTCGAGGCCTAGATCTGGCGAGGTGGAGTTGAAGGTCGGCATGAAGCCATTCCTTCGCCCTTAATGTGGAGGGGGAGGGAGAGAGAAAGTGGAGATAAAATGGGGATGGAAATGGAGATGGAGATGGTTTTTAATGGCAAAAGCTTATCAATCCTTGGCTGTGATGAAACTTTATCGGCAGCCAACCGCGTCATCGCTGTCAAAAATTGTGGGACTGTCAAAGTGTTGTGAGTGGCTGGAGATTCCAGTCTGTCCAATCAGATTGTGCTGATACCATCAGATTGACCAATGGGACAACTTCCGAATCAAATGCACAGGACCGAGGTAGAGGGCGATAAGAGAGGTTTTTCTTGAGACATGAGTTGCTTATTACAGTTGTGTTATCAAGTGAGCTACTCATTGACCTCCTTGTAAGCTTACAGTTTCCACTGACAGAGAACTCGGCACTTGAGAAAGCAGCGGTGTGGATGGTCAAGTGACTTTTGGACATCATTGATATTGCTTCTCAGATGTCGAAGTGATAAGATCATATTGAGGTGTCTGGTACCGAGAATGATGGATTTGATTCATGTGGAGCATGAATGTCGGGGTGGAGCCATGATTCAGTCTACAGTGGAGAATGTCTTGACTATGGGATAGCTTAGCGATGGTGCATCAGCTCGATAGTAGGCGTTGGAAGTTCGAAATATGACCTTCATAACCGCCCTCTATTTTCTATAGTAATTCCGTGGTATGAATAGGGGGTCTTTGGTAGCAGCTGCTTCCATACAGCACATGTATCTAGGTAGTGACCAGCTTGAGTCTTAATGACTAAGGTAGTTATACTGTTCGCACCACTAGTCCACAACCTGCGTACGACTAGCCAAGTTTTCTCAGTACTGTGTTTACTGGAATTAAAATCAATCGAGGACCGATGAGTAGAGCTATTCAGGAGCTTGGCCGTTATTTCCTTCAGCCTGCACGCGGTGAAATGATTGGGAACTATTGCAGGAGAGGTATTCTATGATTAAATACCCCTACCCTTGCATGCATTCTTCGCTTCGGCATAACTTAATCTGATTAGATTATTGGTAGAGATATCCGGGGCTAAGAATATAGTGTCCGTGGTGGCGTCTATTTAATTTACCTTAATCTATTTGACTTTCTTCTCCGTCCATCCGATGCTGCACGTGCGCCAGAATATCCCCGAGCTCATCATCGCTTATTCTTAATGTGGTACTTCTCCTCATTGCCTGTTGTCGCAATGTTACATTGCGAATTGACTGCAACAAGATAGCTCACTTAAATACAGCATCAGCCTCCCGAGAATTGAGGTTGGATAACTCTCGGCCATCACCATGCATCTTCTGCCTCTCGTCCTCCTGCCCCTCACGGCCCAGGCGATCAATATCATCTCATCCAACGACGATGGATGGGCCGAGATTAATATCCGCCAGTTCTACACGGCCCTGACCGCAGCCGGTCACTCCGTCGTGGTTTCTGCGCCAGCCGAAAACCAGAGTGGAACAGGTAGTCCTGTTCTCCCCCGTCAACCGCTGACTCTGTGCTGACCAACGCAGGCTCCTCTGACAAAACACCCTCCACCCTGACGGAACCATGTGAGTTCAACAGCTGTCCCTCCGGCAGCCCCGCCGTAGGCTACAATGCCTCCGACCCCCGGCTCAACTACGTCAACTCGTACCCCGTCACCTCAATGAAATACGGCATCAGCACTGCGGCAACCCCGTTCTTCGACAACGCCCCTCCAGCCCTAGCCGTCTCCGGCCCCAACGTCGGCGCGAACCTCGGCCTGGCCGTGTACTTCTCCGGCACAGTCGGCGCAGCACACTACGCCGCTGAGGCCGGCATCCCCGCGATCGCGTTCTCGGGGAGTTCCGGCTCGCCGACGGCGTGGAATGCCCCCGTGCCCGCATACAGCCAGGTATATGCGCAACTGGCCACGAAAATCACGAATCAGATAGTCGCCTCAGGGACGCCCTACCTGCCGGACCAGGTCTGGCTGAACGTCAACTTCCCCGAGGTGAGCGATGAGTGTGCCAGCGTGGACGACTTCAAGTTTGTGCTGTCGCGGATCTTCTCGGGGATCTTTTCGCCGGATGATGTCGAGACGTGTGGGAGCAAGCGGCTGCCGACTGAGACGACGGTGGTGGGTACGGATGGATGCTATGTGAGTATCTCTGTGGGCTGGAGTGACAAGACCGATGCGGATGCCGATGTGCAGGCGGTTGTGCTGGATAAGCTGAGTGGTTTGTTGGTTTGTTTGCCTTGACCTCTCGGATGAGAGCATAAAGAAGCCGAACACAGCTAGAAAGAAAGCGGCTATCCGCGATTTCAATAGGGTAGTTTGCTAAAAGAGGAGAACACCAAATTGATAGAACAAACGCTGCGACCTCCAAGAGCTTTGTTATCGAATAAATGTCAGCCGTTGCTTGTAAACAACAGGACAAACATGTCATACTATGCTGGCCAGCTGAATACATTCTAGACCATATTCTCCTTACAATCTACACACAGGTGCCTTCTCCGGAGCCAGATGTATTCAGTTCGATATCCTCCTCATTTAATGAACCTAGCCTGGACAGTTGGACGAATAGTCCCCTGATAGATTATCTAGCCCGGCATACCGTTGATATCCAAGTATGTGTCCTTTCTCCCAGCACATCGGATCGCAGCCATCGTATTCCCAACCTAGAATAGCAGCAGCCAGTCCCTCGCATGCAATTCAAGTATGTGAATTCATGGACTGTGATTATAACATTTTATTCACTTCGGATGATATGCTGGTTGACGGTGAATACACCCAATAATACTAGCCAGTGAATGGACATTGTCCTGCCTCTTCTGCCATCTCTCCTGTCTGCTGCCTTGTCTTCCCCTTTCATTCTTCCCATTACCGGCTATCGTGAGAGGAAGCTATTTAGCTTACCTCTGCAGATTGATCATCTCTCCAAATCTCCAACCTCTCTGTTTCGATCCACTTGTCCAAGCTGCTTCTGCCTCCGGGGAATAACGACCACGAGGCTACATAGCGACCGACCGAGCCCGGGAAAGTAAGCGTACACTTTCGCGAAGCAGATGTTATTGGAGATGAGAAGCATGATTGATAGTTTGCAAGAGAACATTGACGTGGCGTCACATGTGTGGGTTCAAAACTGTTTTACCTAGGTGGCCACAAGACTCTCTGACCTCCTGAACAGGGACCGAGCTGGCGACTACGTTACGGGTAGCAACAACTATGAATACCACTCGTCCTTCTCCTCTCGTACTACAGGTTACCGCGGGATCCGATCCTTCTTACCGGGCTGTGGAGAGATATTCCGAGCGAACTAGAGGACTACAAATCTAGTGAGTTACTGACTGTTGGTACATCCCTCCGAGCATGGGCAGGCCAGTATGTCGTACAGAAAATGGCAACTGCTTGGCCAGACAATGGGATCAACCATGGTACAGTCTCCTGGGATGTGTATCTTCTGAAGTTTTATATCGTTGTCCTACAGAGTGCTATGGGCTGCCGTCCTGGTTCGTCAATCTTCCTATCATTTCGAATATACATACTGACGTCTAACTCTAAATAGGTGATCTAATCAGGAATGGGTACGACAAGGGCCTTTTCCTCACATGGCGTGATGTAATCATAACTATTGGTGATACATTGACTGCCCTCCATGGGCAAATCACTCTCCGCTTCATCAAGAACCATAAGTACATCTATCCTTCCCTGCCCATGCAGCATGCAGCATGCCATACTCACAGATGTTTATTAGAAACGAACAACTCGACAGTCGTCATATTTCGTTCACAATGCTTCAATGCGCACAGAGAGATAATACATCCTAGGTGAGTTACTGGCTATAGACGGCAAAGGTCATGGTTCCGATTAATGCTAATAAAGATTACCTGACTTAGCATTTGGGAGAATTTATCGAAATACTCAAGGAAGGCCGCGGTATATGGTGTCATGTATCATTGCCCCAATCTATGAAAACTAAGCCCTTCACATAAATGCCTGCGCAAACTGCATATACTATAAGCGTGCATATGAGTGCTTCTCTGCGCAAGAAATCTGAGAACAGTGGGGGAAAGGCTTGGGATCCCTCTTCGGGGTAAGTGGACTTCCTTCGACGCGTCTCGTGGTTGCCAACGGCGAGGACTGCATTTGGTTCATTGAGACGATCGTACCTAAGTGAAGCCAACCATACATATACTGACGGTGTCAACGCCAGGGCCATCGCATCGCATTTGCCATGCCGTCACAGCAATGGAGTTCCCATATCACGTATCTCTTCCAGATCAGACACCTGTCTTATTGGGTCAACTCAAGCTGGGATCCGAAAGTTTGTGGAGGTTGAGTTACAGAAACCTCAACCTTCTTTCTATGTGCTTTTTACAAATGTTTCTCCACTTCCGGTGACAGAATCACTCAACAATCCATCTGTCTTTGGGTCAAAGAAAGTTAGGATGTTTTACAATAAAGATCTGCGACCGCTGATTCTCAATCTCCCAGCCAATCCTCATGAATGTGCAGAGCGACGTCTCTCGTCGACTATTCAGCGAATAACATGTTCCATAGGCCTTCGCCATCAACTCCAACTACTGAGAGCAGGAGGAGTCTCCAACGATCATGAATCTAAAGAACCGGATTCCTCTTTCAGACCTCTAACTTTTCTCGAAGGAAGACCGAAGAAATGGCCGACACCTGTTATTGAGTGCGGTTATTCCGGAGCGACACCTGAGGACGATGGCTAATATATGGAAAAATCAGTCTGCTGGGCTAGTAAAGGCAGTCATCCTCAGTTGAAGGACCATCAAGATCGAGTCTTGGGTTCCTGAGCGAAGACCTAACCCCCGGCGCCATGTACTTACATCAAAATCCAACCATCGAGAAAAAAAGAAAAAACCTGTTCCATGGCCTTGCGTCTATCGGAGCAATGAAAGCGTCCTCTCGCGAGGACAGAATCCACAGCAAACGGTGCTACCTGTCGTTAGAACTGAGGGCATGTGCGGGGGACCCCTGCGAGCGGAAAAACAACACTAGCAAAGCTACTGCAGAAACATTACACTGTAAGGTTCATCAGAGAACTTATACTCTATTAGCACATGGCGCGAGCTTGGATGAGGTTGAGATGCTTTTTTCAGCCAATACACCAACTTATCAAGGCCGCCCTGTCCTTGTTTTCCAATTCAGTCGACTCGTTGGTCGTCCTCCGAACCCGCCCGGTGAACGTGATGTGGTGCTCACCATGGCTACCTTTTTCACTGCGGATACAAACAGCATAGGAATCACCAGATGGGCTTTACAGCCCACACTGCTTCTGATACTACAGACATGATCGAAGCTCTGCCAGCTGGTCACGTGCATCAGTCTTTTACAGATATGAAGAAGCTCAGATTGGATGCTGGTCATGTTCTGGATACTTTAGTCCAGAATGAAGAGCAAGGAAATCAGTACCTCGTTGTGCCCTGAAGAGAGTGTCGGCAGAGCGCCGGCTCTTCTTTGAAGAGCAGGATTTGTAAGCCCTAGGACGTTCAGAAAGTCCGAGAGCAGTACCTTAACCTATCCGTCAACAGGATTACTAACCGATGTAATCACTAACCAGAAAATTAGATCACCAAGCACCATATCCGAGAATTTGCTGAAGGCCCAACGGCGTTGCGGGTTGCTTCGATCACCCAGACTAAGTCGCCGTGTCCGATTTGATTGACCACGATGCTGCTACCAAAGACATCATAACCGGCTACGTCGATCACCGCAAGAACAATGGTCATGCTGACAAGAGCAGAAACAACGTTGTGGGCTGGTCCCGTGACCCCAACGCCCTGTCGGCCATGCCCCAGGCTGGGGTTGCTGCGTGACAGTTATTATAAGACTCTCCCGACTTTACTCATGTCACCACGGACAATCTTCGTACTTTCTGAGTATCCTAACATCAATCAAGGAGAATTTAGAATTTTCACTCGCATTGAATCTTTTACTACTGATTGCTCTGATATTATCAGTATCATCACTATGACCAGCGCAAGTCATCCAGGTGCTCCTTTCGAGGATTCTCGCCGCGTCGACCTAATCAACAAGATCGTTGACGGACTGGCCACATTGAGGTTGAATTGAGAACAGACCACACGATACTGACTCAGAGTGTCGAAGGTTATCTGCTATATTTGACGTATACTGTTATGGACACCATTAAGGGACTAGTCAAAGCATGTATAGGTTTCATGTGTCCTCTATGGCGGAAACCACACGTGCCGGAGATACAGATCCCTCGTCCCCTGCTATGTTTAAAGAGACCTTCGATCAAGCGACAGAAGTAATCGCCGTTGGAATGTGACGTTACTCAAACCAGTCAATTCAGTACCTTAACATATCGTCTGTCAGAAGTGAAACCAAGCAATTCGGCGCAGCACAACCTCCGAGGGCCATATAAGTGGCATTTGGAATGCTATCTTGAACTTGGTGTTTGACCCTATGAATGGGTACATTATGCGCTCCCAGAAGATGCATACAGCGAACAGTGGAGAAGAGGGTTTTCAGACTTCCACACCTTCCAGTATATCGGCACCAATCCCTGGTCTTTTCTGATTACAAAAGTGCAAGAAACCGACGACAGGGACAGAATCTGGAAGGAGGGCCGCGGGCAGCTCGATTGATATGCCGCTTGGGGAAGTCTTGAAGGTTAAAGCCATGGCCCCTCCCCTGCACAACGCTCTTGAAGAATGTATATGGCGAGAGATATAAGTTCGAGGATCCTGAGAATGACACGTCACCTAGTGAGAACGGTATGAGCAAGCAATCAACTAGCCATTCAGTCGCATGACTATGTATTTCGTATAACTTAAAGGTCGCCATGCGTGTTGTCAAACTCGATATGTCCATGATAATGTGTCTAGCTCTATGAAGGTGAACATGGCGGAAGATATGCTTAGAAACAAATATAAACAACGTAACTGCACACATAGTACCCCTGTTTACCATGACATTTTTACAGTGGACTGAGTCATTGAACCGATACGATATTGACGGTATTGATGATGTAGCGCCACCGACCCAAGCCAGTATTGTCCCTGCTCTGGATCAAATCGCAAACGCCGCCAACACACCCATAGCCATAACCATTCCCGCCGGCTGATTGACAGCAGCAAGCCCAGCGTGCGTGGACGACGCGGCAGCCGCAGGAGTAGTAGTAGTCGCATGAGCCGTAGTACCGGTAGCCGCAGTAGCCGTCGTCATTCCGCCCGTCGCAGACTCACTGGTAGTGGTAGCAGCAGAGGAGGACGAGCCGCCAGTCTGGGTCGCGACGGCTCCACCACTCCCAGGAGCAACAGAGACTCCGGGAAACAGGTTACCGCGACATTTCTCTGGAATCTTAGCAGCGAACTGGGCGACATCGGCTGCGGGACACGCTTTGACGCAGACGATCAAGGGGTCGGTTGGGCCCTGGTAAGACGCGCAGGTGCAGTCGGCGAGTGCTTGGCCCGTTTCATCGCCGTTGCACCATGAGCTTCTAAGGTTGTTCCTCACGCAGGTGGTGATGCATTGGCTTTGGCCTTGGGTTTGAGCGAGGGCCGAAGAGGCGAGGAGGAGGGCTGGCCAAATGCTGGTGCTGAGATGCATCTTGTAGGATGGAGGATACTGATAGCTTCTATGTTGGAACCGGGAGGTTGAGCTGCAGCAGGAGAGCAGAAACTTGAATAGGGAGCTTCAGGGTCTTTAAGTGTGTGGGGATTCAGGGGGCCGAGCATGGATCTGAGGCTTGGTTTGCAGAGGATCAGCCTCCTCGTATTCGCCGTCCACTTAGAACACGAAGCAGCTCCTAGGATCCGTATTCTGAAAGTCTATCATTGACGGAGATTAATAGTCTTCCTCTTCCAGTAATGCCTGGTCGATCTGTCGACGAAGTGTGCATTTGGCTTGAGATTATGAGTGTTTCTCCTAACATAATTCGTCAACTCCGTACTTGGTCAAGATTCCCATAGTCCATACTCCATAGTAATGGCCATGAATGGGTGCCTACCACGTGGATGAGGCAGTCTCCGTCGCAGGAAGACTAGTAAGGCCACTATCCCCGAGTTCGTCAAGCTCTTAGCTAAAAGTTTGGCTTTTCCGCCAAGGCTGGTGTCAACCAGAATATGCAGTATCAATCGCACCATGCTAGAAATGGTCGTCTAGACACCTTTTTGGCGTAGTCGTTTGATGGCTGATAGCTGGCTTGGCTGTTCCTTCTTACCCAACTTTGACCATTCTATTGGCTGCAGAAATCAAGAGGAAAGTCTTAGCCGACAGGCTATCTCTAAGACGAATACGATGATGCCTTGGGATCTGTGGGGGTGCTTCTCCCGCATTTTAGTTCTGGGGGATCACACAGGACGCAGTGGTCTCCAAGAGCAAGAGAAGAGAATCAAAGAAAATACTGACCGGCTTTAATATTACTCCGCGCTGAATTAAATAGTGAAAGACTCAAGTGCGTTTTGCAGATCCTTGGAAACTTAAAGAACCTAGCAACATATGAAAAAGAAGACGTTCTGTCCCAGGTGACCCCGGATTAGTAGGTCGAGTGCAGATTGATATCAAATGTAAAGTACCTTGACAGCTAATGCTCTCTATGTAGTACTATACATCGCATCTACTTAGGCAGACACTGGGAGTAATACGGGTTCCACCTCTTGCACGTCGAGCCTGAAGCACATCTCGTCGGACCAGTCCAGTTCTGTCCACCGCACTGCCGGTAGACAGACTGAGTACCGCCAGGAGTAGAAGAGGGCGTGGTTGCCGGCGTGCTGGAAGGGACAGCGCTGCTGGAGATGGGAGTGCTGCTGGGGGTAGGCGAGCTGGATGGGACAGGGGTGCTGTACCGGGCCCGGGTGGTTGGAACCTGCACGGCGATGGTCGAGTATTTGGAGGCCGCAGAGGAGGCCGCGGGGGTGCTTCCGGCGCCTGAGCCGACGGTTGCGGTCCCGGTCGAGGTAATCGCCGAGGTAGTCTGGGTGATGGAGACGGCACCGGAGTACATGGTAGGACCGGGGACGGTGTACGAGGAGATGGAGGAGTAAATATTCACCACAATGCCGGGGCCGGTCTCGGTGTACAGCTCCGTGCCGAGGGTACCTGCCGGCGAGTCGGTGCCGGATCCGGTAACCTTCAGGTTGAAGCACTGGGGGTAGTTCTGGGCGCCGTCTGTCTCGAAGGCGCTGTGCAGGGCGATCAGCTCGTGGCGAAGAACGTAGTTCCCAGGCGCAATTGATTTAGGGATCTCCACCATCCAGGCGTTGTTGTTGGCGATCAGCTGGTCATCGCCCCAGGTGCCTGGCACCTTCGAGTCGTCCACCAGCCCTACTCCGTCGATTTTGAAGAATTTGAGCGAAGTTTTGTCCACAGTTGTACACGATTCTCCGCACGACGCCAGGTAGTCTATAACGGGTCCGTGATGAGACTCTGGCCAGGCCGTCCATTGAAGCTGAATGCGATCGCCAGCAGCAATTTCGATATAGGCCTGCGCATTGGTGGCGTTTTGGTGGCAGATGATGTCGGGAGAGTTGTACTCGCTGGGGGCGATGAAGCCGTTGCCGGTGTTGGGGGTGGTCCAGGCGGCGACCTTGGGAGGGTCCGACATGTAGGGGTAACTGTTAATGTCAAACCCAGCATAGGAGACCCCGTTGACGACGACGTTAGTGACATGGCCGTGGGCAGCGACATGGGTGGCGGATAGTAGGGCTGCCAGGAGAGACAGAGACTTTGTTTGAGGCATTGTATAGAATGGAAGGCGAATGGAACGAATGAATGTCAATGAATGGATATATGCAAAGAATGTAAGCGACCAGCGCAGACTCAGTCAATGAGAAAGAATAAATTGAAGAACTTGAAGGATGAACAAGAGTCGGATCCATGTGGGAATTGCTCTCTTTTAAGCATGATCAACTGAGTATATCAGCCTGAATGGTGTCAATGTCTCACAATGATCCATTCGGACGTTTGAGACAATGGTTCATAAACCATTTGGGCTCAGACCACTGCATGACTCAAGAGAGCTAGTCTTGAATGCGATAGATATTGCTGCAAGCGCCACTTAATCTATTGTTTGGAGAGTGTGTTAATGTTCAAATAAGCATAAAACACTAGCCGTCTGGACCAGGGGGCTGGTGTCACAGGTTGAAGCTTGCAGTGGAGACAGCGTCAGACTTCGGCATGTTTCAAGTCCACCAGTTAAGATAATCCATCTATTCCGTCTACGAAGAGGAAAGAATTAGAAACGGCCTGGGTTTCAAGTTAGTGAACCGCTGTCAATCAAATACCCCGTTGGCGGAAAATTCTCATCCGAAGAAGGAACTGTGCGTGGTACCTGCATATGCAACGACTCTTCAATTCCTGTTCAGTTTGATTAAACTCATTCATTGACGTATGTAGCTAGTGAGGAAAACTATTCTCCACCCCATAATATACTCGTGGGTGTAATACAAACAATGCGCCTAGGCCACCCGTCAACAGTATTTGCCGAGGAGGGAAGCCAAACATTTGGCATTTCAGTGAGAAAAGTCCAGTGTTTCCTGCGACCCAGACGTGAGCAGACATACCAAAACTCACAATTCTGATCTACTTAGTTGAGAGCTTCTACCTACAGCAACCGTCACTCCCCAAGCAATAAATCGAGATATTGACGCTGCACAAATATGAGAAGTTGGATGCTGGTGTAGACACGCCACCAGTCAACGAGGGTTATCAAGAAGTCGGAGGGGAGGAGTCCGAGAGAGATTAGACACATGGTCGACAACTAGAAATTATGGGTACACTGCAGAAGCAGCCGCAATTACTGCGGGTCTCGCTATCTTTCTAGTTTTGGCACCCCCTTGACCGCGATATGTTCGGGCTCACAAAGCACGATGGGGGCTGGGGTGATTTCCATGGTTGGAGGCGTACGGGTATATTGCCGTCGGGATCATCGCAGCGGAGAGAAGTAGCACAAGCTCGAGGATGCCATCACCGAGACGAATACAGGTGAGTTGCTCATCGAGAATACGGGCCAGATAGCCAATGCTGCTGATGATGTGAAGCTAGCAATCTGTCTGCCTCAGGTAAGGAGGGCAGAAAGTCGCTGAGCAGGAATATCATAGTTCGAACGAAAGAAACACCCGAACAGTTGGAGTTCGGATCTGCCATGGAATACAGCAGAGTCTAGGGGTGTTTGCCTAGTACATGGCATTATCTTTGAAGAAATTCACTATGGTAATTGCTGGCCTGGGTGGCACGTCTCCCTTTTGCTCATCGGTGATGCCACGCTGATATGACATCGCTTCACTATGGAGAGAGTTTTGCCTGGTACTTGACTTAGGACATTATGGATGACATCAGGTGTAGCAACCGTCCAGCCTAACAGTCCTTGATCTCGCACCTGATGTTCTGCCATCCCAGAAACACTGAGAAGTGAGAACAGTACACATTCACCTCGACTGCCACCCACATCTGGTTAGCGCGGCTGCTCAACACTCCCACTTTCACCTCACATTTGACCGTTTCTCTCTCTCTTCGACATCTATCACAGCATCATTTATCTCATTCTATTCCTGTCTTATCAAGCTCAGGATAGCCATCACACGGTAGGCTTCCTGAATATAGAAACCAAGCATCTCTGACCAGCCAGCAGCTACCATCACGTCAACAGAGTCAACAGATTCAAGCAACACATTCGCGACCTGCGAGCATTTTCACGGAAACAATGTCTGCGAAGAGGATTCGAACCTCCAATGATGAGAGCAGCAGGTAAGTACTGTGCCCGTAGTGTTTGCTACATGCTAATCCCCTCCAAAGTCTTCGAGGTAGAACGGTTGAGATAGCGGTGGGAGCCCACAAAGAGATTTTCAGCGTCCATGAGACGCTCATACGTGCCTCCTCGTCGTTTTTCGACAAAGCCATGGCCGGTGACTGGAAAGAGTCCCAGCTACGTACCGTCGAACTTCCTGATGACGGACCTAAAATATTCGCCTTATATGTCAACTGGCTTTACCGCAGTACACTCCCGGTTGTTTGCGACGAACCTGGTACCCCGACGGATACAGAATATACCAACTTGGCTAAGGCATACGTATTGGGGGATAAGATACTCGACCCAAGATTCCAAGACACCGTCATCGACGCAATTGTGGAGAAATGCCAGTCGAAAGCCAAAGATGGGAAATCTTATTATTCAAATGGCGACATGATAAAGTATACGTTCAGTAACACCAACGAGTCGGCCCCGATTCGCAAATTGTTAGTGGATATGTACGCGGGTAATGCACGCAGTTCATGGATCCATAAGTGGGCAGCTGATCTTCCCCAGCCGTTTTTGTTTCAGCTTGCTTGCGTTCTCCTGGATCGGCGACCGGGTGCTGCGAGTGCGGCATACCTCGAACCCAACCAGTATCATCATACTGGTCGCTTACCTAAAAGAGACACCCCCCAGAAGCCGAGTTCGACAAATAAATAGTCGGGCTTATACAGCTGCTGGAATCACTGTGGTTGAACTTTCAATTTTCAAACGGAGTATGGGTCTACAATCGTTTATTACGGTAGCATTGCATCTGCATACCTGAGGATGGTTGATACAAGCTGTCCATCATCACATCTCAGATGAATTTGTACTATTAAAAGCAGAATCCAAGTCACTGGTTCTTAGTCTCCCTTAACTGCTCGACCTGACTAGATATGCGTTGGCAAAATGGAGTAAAGATAGTCACAATAGGACCCTGTAATTGAAAACTGCAGTTAAATCTCAACATTGCTAGATAATCCAACCATGACAAAAGAAACCCAAGTCTCGCTATGTACAACTCCGCAATATCTAAAACCCAAAGCATCTGCCGCAATATATCAAAGCCAAACCATCTACTGCTCAATCAACCTGACCCGAGTCGGCAACCCTTGCGACGGCTTAGCCGTAACATCCAGAACCTGATACATAAACGTCCCCTCATCATAAACAATCTCAAAATCGAACGTCCGCACCGTCATCACCAAGACAATCTTCAACTGTATCAATGCCAGAGTCTGGCCCAGACACATCCGCGGGCCCTTCTCGAACGGTCTCCACGCGTTAGCGGGGACGAAGTACGGATCCGCGGGGTCGGTAACAAGGTGTCTCTCGGGATAGAACCTCTCTGCGTCCTTGAAGAGATCTTCGCGGCGCATGGTGGCGCAGTTGTTGACGAGGACGGCGAAGGGGTATGTAGGCCATTCTTTGCCGTCTGCGAGGAGGGTATCGCTTTTTTGACCGCGGCGGAGGCTGACGCCTGTTGGGGGCCAGAGGCGGAGGGCTTCTTTGATGACGGCGAGGGTGTAGGGGAGGTTGTTGACGATGTTGGGTTCGTTGCGGAGGATGGTTGCCGCGGCGGAGGGGTCGGTGCCGAAGATGGTGTTGTGTTCTTCTCGGAGGGTGTGGAGGACTTGAGGGTTTTTGCTTAAGGCGGCGTATGTATACTGGGTGTGTTAGTAGTGGAGGAGTGGTGGAGGAGAAGCTGCAAGGACTTACGCAGAGAGTGCTGGCTGAGGTGTCGTGACCAGCGAAGATGAGCGTCTTGACTGACGCGATGAGCATGTCCCGTGTATATTTATCCATGGCGGTGGTCGGGGGGATAGACTTGTTCAGGGTGCGGCTGGTAGCAATGGCATCGTCGATGGCGTAGTATTTAGCCTTTTCGTCTGGAACAGCAGTGGGGCCATTGAACACTCTGTCGTCTACCAGACGACCGACGTAGCGGTCTAGAGCACGCCCGTTCTTCCACTTTTGAAAGTGTCGGCGGGGGCTGACATCGTAGAGATACCGAGACCAAAAGTCCTGTGGTGACAGGGCGGCCTGAGCCCGGAAGAGCTCGAGGAATTCATCATCATCCCGCTGCGCGTTGCACTTGATTCCTCTGGTCTCTGTCAGTTGATGTCATCCGGAATAAAGGACGTGTAGCTTACAAGATAACCGCAGCCGAAATGTTGAAGATCATCCTCGCGCCTATATCTTCCATTTTGAAGATATCATTCTTCAGCGCATGGTCTTTGAGAACATCAGCAAAACCCAGCGCCTCATCCACAATCATCGGAACATGCTGCAGCAACTTCCGTGGCTGGAAGCCCGGTGCGAAAGACTTGCGCGCCATGAACCAGTCATGTCCATTCGCAGTGACCATAGACTTCTCTCCCAGGATAGGACCGGTCCACTTCTGCATGACAGCCGACTCCTTGGGAAGATTGATCTTCTGGGTGATCTGCGATGCGAGTTCCGGGTGGGCAATGACAAGCTGCGGCGGCGCGAGCGGCCACAGATCAAGGTAGAAGAAGTCACCGAGACCGTAGCGCTTGCGCATCAAGTGTGCGAACAGCTGCGGAGTTGCATCAGGCGGTAGAGAGCTTGCGATTTCGCGCATGATTAAAAAGTGACCCCAGAGCGCGTGATGCGGCGGACCAGGGAGATTTTTGAACATGCTTCGTTGCTGGCGCAGTCTCACGAGGAAGTAGCTCACGAGAGCGACTGGGACGAGAAGTAGAGCGAGCATGGTTGTTGTATTCGGGAGTAAAGGACGAGGAGTCGTCGCTGGTGGAGTAGATGCAGAGTTGGAGTGGAGAAGAGACGACGAGGTAGGCTAGGTATTCAGCTTCAAGCATGCTGTTGAGTTGGTTTGGTTTGTTGTGTTGTGTTCTGCTAAGGTGAGTCCATTTGAGTCCTTTTATATTCGTCCAAAGAGGCGATGCTGATTCTGTTGCGGTGTTGTCGTGATGTTGAATCTATTTCTGGCTTAATGGGGCCAAGACCCGTATCCAAGCGGGGTGCAGATCCTCTGAAAATAACCTATGCAAGGCTGAAACAGGGGCTTGGCAGACGATTGCTTGGTGTTCATGGCAGTGCTTCTTTTTTACTGGGCATTCTTTACTAAACCTTAACTACGAGATTAGGCTGTGCTATTGGCCCCCAATTCCTATCACGATCCAAGCGTCTTGGACTCTTGGTATAGATCGGATAGCATCTTTACAACTTCATTGCTCGGAAAAGTGCTCGGAGATACTCTGGTACGCCTCGTATGAGATGAATCTGTCCTTGCCACTCCGATGTGGTGCCAGATGGGGGCCATAGGGCCGCAGGATCAATCTCACGCATCCAAAAAGCGGCGATTGATGGCCGCGGAATTTCTTCAGAATAAAATAATTCTAGTTGCAGTGCTTCACTATCCGTTCTCCATAAGAGTGTAGATTAGAAACAAATCCAGAATCTCCTCAACCTCGTCAACATCGATTGTCGTGCCTCTGCTTGAACATTCCAAGTTCACCATGTTCGCCCTACGAGACGCAATCTACCTGATCGAACTGGCATTCTATGCCCCGATCGTCCCTGCTATCGTTTTCATCCTTCTACTGCATGGCAACAAACACCCCTACACATGGCGTCCCATCGTGATTCCCCTCATCATTCTCTCCGGCTTGCGAATCGCAGCCGCAGGACTCGGCCTGGCAGCCATGAACCCCGCAAAATCCAATCTCCTGACAACAGCAACCCTCCTAGACACAATCGGCCTCGCACCAGTCCTGTGTCTCCTGATAGGACTTTTGATCCGAGCGTAAGGCACCTCCTCTACTCACCACATTTTCTAACACCAATCTAGCAACGCCCCCGTATACAAAGGCCTCCCCATCTGGATCTTCATCCCACTGCAATTAATCACCGTAGCAGCGACGGTGATGACCGCATACGGCGGCCGAGACCTCTACACAAGCCGGGATAGCCAGGAGCAAGACCTCCGCCTGATGCGCGCCGGCATCATCCTCTTCATCGCCCTCTTTGCTGGCATTATCATCCTCTCCGTGATCACCATGCTCAAGGTCCGGGTGAAGTTCTACCGCACGGAACGTGCGGCTGCCATTTGTGCTTTGCTCTGTGTGCCTTTCATGAGTGTCCGGTTGGCCTTCTCGGCTGGATCGTTGTTTTCCGGCGATGGTTCGGTGTTGAACCCCATGTCGGAGGATGATACGGGGATTTGGCTGCATTTTCTCATGGTTATTGTTATGGAGTATATTGTTACGCTGTCTTCTACGGCTGTTGCTCTGACTGCGAGGAAGGTGGTGGTTTTTACTGCGGGAAGGGCTGATTCTCTCAAGGATGAGGAGATTTGAGATGTGTTGAGGGGTGGTTAGGAGTCAAAGGGTGTCTGATGCTACAAGTTTATCGTTCTATTGCTGGTTATTTAGTTGTTTATGTGTTTATTTTGCTTCAACATCATTTTTCCAATGCCATGTTTTGAATCTGCTCCGACTAATACCATGGTTTCACTGCATAATGTTCCTCTCTGGTTAATCTAGTCAGTACTTATGGAGATGGAGATGGCTTTAGTATGTTCTATCATCCCTTACACCTCTGTGAATCATGATTACAGGCACTTCACTAAGTCATGGACGGCATAATACATTCACATAATTCACGGTGGTCCTCCGCCAACTTGCAGGTCTCACTGTTACCACAACATATATTTACATGATGTGTTAAGGTAATCAGCACTCAAGGAAGCCTACAAGCTATGCGTTGGTCTACAAAGCGCGGATAAGACTGCACGCGCTTCTTTCTTCAGTATGATCATACGAATTCCACCCGGACAGAAAAGTCCTCTGTGCATGCAGGATGAACGCGGAGATAGCCCGAATTCCATATAGGAGCATTCAATTCCACCCGGACAGGGAAGTCCTCTCTGCATGTAGGATGAAGTCGGATAGCCCGAATAACTCCTCCTAGAAAGCCAAAGGCTCGCCCAAGGCACTCTATCCATAGACCAGAACATTCCGGACGCATGAAGGGTCTAATTTCGCCCCTTGCAGCTCGCAGGATCGCAATATGGGGTCTACAATTGACCTCGTCTAAGATTAGACACGACGTCCAGCGCCACTGCATATGAGAAAATGCCTCAGGCTGATCTCTCGATGCTTACCACCGTCTAGCGGCGAAGGGGAGGCGAGAGGGTGAAGCAGCCTTGTCACGGAGTTGCTGGCTTTTGGCCCCGTGGGGGTCGATTGCGACACGATCCTGCAGACCTGCAGTATTCTAGCCATGGAGATCCCCCATGCGAGGCACACAAGGTTATTTGCAGATCAGAAGTAAACCTTGTATCGCATGTTTCGAATCAGACTGCCCCAAGGGCGAAGCCCACGTGGGGTGTTGGGGTGTTTCACACCTGGGGCCAAATGATAACACAGATCCTCGTATAGTTCCAGATATGGATCTGCTGGGTGGCGCAATGTATATTAGGGGCTAAAACTATTTTGGATTAAGGTTATTAAAACCAGGACGCCTCGTGTCGGGCTGGACTTGGCTGGATGGAGTCAAGATCGTCAAGACTACTTGGCGATGCTTGTTGGATTGGCATCGGCCCCAACTATCCCCATGTCAAATTTGAATGATCACGAGAAATTTACAGAGTCATATTCAGGATTCCAAGTAAATGAGGTGAGCTATTTGTGTCCGATATCGAAGCTGTTAGGCTATTGGTGGCAGTGTTCGTGTTGGGGTCGCGATGGGCTCGCGATGGGTGCCATATCACCTCATACAGCCAACTTGCTCCGAATCGAAAGTCTATAATACGCAATGAATGCGCGTCGAGTCGATCACTTCTCGCTCACCACTCATCTCAACTCCCCTAAGCACATCACAATGGAAACCGCAATGGAACTCGCAAAGCTGCACAAAGACCTGCACAAGGCGAAACCCTGGCTCTACTACAAGCTGAGCATCCAGACCCTAGGCCTGGTTCTTCGGTCTGGCATCGCAATCACCAGCCCGGACCCCAAAGCGGACTTGCGACTCCAAGTCACCGGAGGCGTGCATCATGGGGGAACCATCAAAGTCATCGTGGTACGTCTATATCCACAAAACAAGGGAAGAAAGAAACCTGCTAACGCATCCAGGCCGGCCTCCCCCGCACAGGCACAATCAGCATGAAGCGCGCCCTCGAAGAACTAGGCTACGGCCCATGCTTCCATCTGGCGGAGCCACTCTGCCAATTCGACAACCTCCGCCAAAGCGCCGCCATCGTTTACACGAAAGACACAGCCCTTCGGCGGCGCCGACTCGCCAAGCTCCTCCAAGGCAGCGAGGTCACCCTCGAGGTCCCCGGCAGCGCCTGCCTGCCGGACCTGCTGGAGATGTACCCAGACGCCAAAGTCGTCCTAACGGAACGCACCTCCGCGGCCGTCTGGCTGCGCTCCTGGCGCGGGTTCGGCATCGATCTGCGATCTGACTATTTCCGCTGGGTAGGCTACTGGGTTCCTGGCGTTGTGGCCGCGAATGATCTCTACCGGGGCTGGATGCAGCTCGCGTCTGAGCGGTATGGCGTGCCGCCTGAGCCGTCGGAGGAGCTGTACCATGCGCACAGTGCGTGGGTGAAGAGCATAGTGCCGAAGGAGAGGTTACTGGTGTTTAAGTGTCAGGATGGGTGGGGACCTCTGTCTGAGTTTCTGGGGCGGCAGAGGCCGAATCCGTTCCCGCATGGCAATGAGGCGGGCTATTTGCGGTATTATAAGCGGGTCGCGATGGTGTTGGGGATTTTCTTGTGGTTGGTTGTTATTGCGTTGGCTGTTATGTCGTTGTTTGTCATGTCTTTGGTTG